>JAJAGP010003311.1:2500-77711 GCA_025084515.1 Ancistrus triradiatus | reverse complement strand
TGGTCCTCCTAAGGTTTCTTCCTATAACTCAGGGAGTTTTTCCTTGCCACTGTCGCCCTAGGCTTGCTCAATTTGGTATTGGACGTAGTTATTAGGAGATAATCTAAACTTGTAAAGTTGCTTTGAGACAATGCTCCATTGTAAAAAGCGCTATATAAATAAATCTGACTTGACTTGACTTGACTTGAACCCTAGACCCTAGTGAGGAACTACATCCGGTCATTGTTAAAGCCACTTGAGTAATATTGTCTAGATCTGCCCTTCCGCCGCCAAGGCTCTGATCTTTTGAGGCATGGACCCCACAAGAACTCTTAAGGTGTCCCAGGGTATCTGTGATCAAGATGTTAGTCCTGTAAGGTGTGTGGTGGGAGTTGTTTGTCCAGCACAACCCCCCTTTGTAGACCAAGTCAACACCTTGAACTCTTATTCATTTTTGACCAATTTCTGCATTGTGACAGGGTGCATAGTGCTGCTGACAGAGGCCACTGCCTTTAGGGAGTAGCAATGTCATGAAGGGGTGTCTGCCATTGAATATGTGGAGGCTATCCAATCACTTATGGTAAGGGGCATGATACTTAAGAGTTCTGTTGGCTTTTTGAGGGGGTACACATGAGATGCAAGGTGAGACAGAGGTCTTGCCAATATGGTGAGAGAAAGCCTGTTTCATACTGCGCTGTAGTATGGACAGTTTGGAGGGTGGGTGAGGCAGAGCCTTAGTAGTGACCCCACAGTTCATTGAGCTGCTGCAAGGCTCAAGCTCCTCTGGGAGCGTTGGATGTCTGATGAGAAACCAGAAAATGCCTTGAGCTGCCATGAAGTTAAAAATTCCACCACTGGACACCGCGGCATTTGAACCAACATCCTCTTGTCTGGTATTCCAAAGCCTTGGCCACGTCTCTGCAGTCTGATCAGATACCCCTTGACAAATGACCGTATTTAGCAATAACCTCCTGTTGTGCAAAGATCTCTGAGTCACTTTCTTGGCTGAACTTTACCGTCTCGGTGCTCATCCACACCATGAACCTTGCTCCGGTTGCCAGATTCCTGCTCCGAGATACCACGGGATAACACAGTTTCCAAGCCAGAATCTCTGGTATGTTTTCTTCTTCTGCTGGGAACCAAGAAGTGTCCGGTTTCGACTTTGGATGGCTTCAGCTCAGTCTGAGTTTGATCTCTCTGGACTCTGGAGTGCGGCTGACTTGCTTCTCTTGCGTAATTTTCTGGTAATCACAGAGCTTTTACTGCTGGGCATCTGACAGATTTCAAGATGGTCAGTTGCCCCTGATGGCTGCTGATTTGTCTTGACTAGTGCCAGCACTCCACTAGATTGCTGACATCACAACCAGGGCATTAAATGGTGATGGAAGCATGCTAATGTGCTTCCCATTCAGGAACGAGAGTGATTGTCCATTTTCATAGCATTCAGTGTTTTTCCTCTTACAGAGACCATGCAGTTTTCACACACCCCTTTGATTAAAGGTAATTACATGTGTTGTAAAGTCTTCAAATCAAAAAGGCAAATCCACAGCAAGGTTTAGCACTAATGGGATTTGTCCGAAACAAGAAGTGATTTCTCTCTGCTTGCCACTTTCAGCTTGCACAAACGTAACCTCTACCCCCTCTGAATCCCTAGGGTAACAAGCCACAGCAGGGTTTTGCGCCATTCCTTGTCCTTGCCTTTGTTCAGTGGTGTCAATAATAGCTCACGCGTGTTTTGCAGCTTGTTAGCTTGTGTGCTGGCGTCAAATGAGCCATGTGCTGTGGTTTCTCTAGCGCACACAAGGCTAAATTTAGAGACGTGTCAATTCTCCGCTGCCCTGACCCACATGATAACTTCAGACTTGCATCCATGTGATGCCCTTCGCCTCCAGGCTTAAAGCAAGATTGTTCTGCGCCAAAACATGAAACGACACGCTACACGCCTGCCGTTGCTCATCCTGACCGACCTACGCTCAGCCCTCTTGTCTCATCATTTTAATTAAGCATATTCGCATCCTGGTCTCGGGATATTTTCCACTGCATCACAGAGGTCTTATTTTAAAGCACCGCCATGTGGTTCACTTTTATCTTATCTGATTCCACCCAGTTGTTTTCAGTCTGAAGTCGAGCCAAGGAGGGGAAACACCAAGTGATGCTATCATATATGAATGTCAGTAATAAGAATGAAAAGAATTAGATTAAAAGATTCATTCCTACATGACTGAGGTCAAACCAATTTCCTGAGGGACAGCAGGAGAAATCCTAGAGAAACGTTTTCTTGGACAGTTTCGGAGATTAACATATTATTCTGCTCGAGAGCAACAGTACCCAAATAATACAGCTCCGCATGCAGTGTCCTGGTGTTTGGGGACTTCAGAAGGACCATGCTAAATAGGAGTGTTGAGTTGAGGACAACTGGACTTGTTTTTGGTTCTTGAACATGTTTTACCTCTCATCTGAAAGGTTGCTTCAGTTGTAGAAGCTGATGGGAAGTCACAGGTATTTAACCTCTAGTGAGTTGTCACCTTGGAGGTGGTCCTGAGAGTCCTTGACCCACCCCGTCAACACATCAGTCCCTTGGATAACTGGGGCCAAGGTGTGATCCATTTGTGAGTCATTGCCCCAGATTGCCACCATGTCAGCTGTTTGGGTCGTTAGGCTCGAGGTGAAAGTGGGGGTTAAACCGCCTAGGAACGGCTCTCAAGCCTGCTTTGACTATAGGTGGCTGATAATTGGTATCACAAACGACCCCCTCTGTTCAACGATGGTCTATGCATGACATACATGGCCTCCTTTACTCCTTTAAAACCATCTGTCTTCTCTGTCACACCTTGGCTCCGGTGATCCTAACAATTTGACTAGGCATGGCTAAACCTTTTCATAAGAATGTATTGTATTTGTTATTCGTCCATCGTGTCCAAAACTATAGACATCGTCTAGTGCTATGTTATTGTAGCGAGAAGGCTGCAAATGTTTTGGCCCCTCCAGCCATGATTTGCTGTTTTTCTAATTTAAAGGACATCTTGAAAGGAGCATAGTTGATTGAAGTGTCTTGTGACAGTAATTTATCCAAAGATAAGCCAACCCTGAATTATTTCTGGAAGGAGTTGCGGGTAGGTGTTAGAGTTATGCGTAGGGGTTGGGTTACATGTTAGGATTTAGGTTGTAGAGTTATGGTTAGGTGTTAGGATTAGGGGTTGGGGTTAAAGTTATGGTTAGGGTTTATTGGTTAGAATTATGGTTAGGGGTTAGAGTTAGGATTATTAAGGATAATTAATTAGGATTTTAAGGTTTACAGGTAGGATTAGGGATTAGAGTTATGGTTATGGTATAGGATTAGGAGTAAGGGGTTAGAATTAGGGGTTAGAGTAAGGGTTAGGTTTTAAAGTTTAGAGTTTGGATTAGGGTTTAGCGGTTGGGGTAGGGATTAGGGGTTAGAGTTATGATTAGGTGATTAGAGTTTAGGATTACGGGTTAGTGGTAGGTGTAGAGGTTATAGACGCACTGTATTCCCAGTACTGTGGGAGGGCACTTGCCCATATTTTTTTCCAGCACTTTGTCACTTGTCAACTGCTTGTTGCCCCATGAAATGTCACTGTACTTGTTATAAAATGACAATGTCAAGGTGGTGACACTTTGTAGAACTAGAAGCTTTAGTATATAGCCTTAAGAAGAGCGTGAACAGCTTTTCAGGAGTAGTTTCCTTCCTCCTCCCTTCATGCTGTTTAACAGTTTTCGTACGTGCCTTCAGCCTCCCACGCCGCCGCTTGATGTTTGAAAGTGACGTGAACGTGGCAAGGCTTGACATTTACAGATTTGTGGGCAGTTGTCGTTACAGAATACCTGTCAGCTCCCCGTGTCAGAAATAGGGCTTGCACTGCGCGTTCGTGTCTCCAGCGACGATCTGTCAGTTTGAGCCCTGGAGATCTTGCTGTGCACGGACGTCAAAACCGGCGAGACGTCAAGACGCGTTCTGTGCTTCACAAGTAACACTTCGGATTGTCTTGCAGACTGTTTCCACTCCAGAGTTGTACATGCTAGTATGTACCCTAGCTTTAGTTTTTTTGTGACTTGGTCACACCCCTTAGACAGTTCTGGACTCAGAAATTGTTATCACTATTGTTCTATTGGTCCAGACCAACCATGGCACCTGAATGGCCACCATATTGACCTCCATCAATTTCTTTTACCCAACAGTCTGATGAATGCTTGGAAGCCTCCGCCGACATATGTGTGCTAATGAAATAATGAAAAACAGTACTGTGCAAAAGTCTGAGGACACCAATAGATTTGTTATTTTAGCAATGCTATAATGAACACATATTCAACACATTGTCGACGATTGGATTCGTCACCCCATAATCCCCTTTTCCACTGATCTCCTTTCAAATCTTTGTCAGTTTTATCATATATTTGCCTTTTCACCCTGTTACCCTCCCGAAAAAGTGGTTTCTTGGCTGCTATCAATCCAAAAAGACTCCTGATCAAGCTTCTTCAGACCGTAGAGGGTCAACTTGACAACCCGATGAAGCTGCCACATGCTGTAGCCTATAGAATCTGTTGTATTTTTAACAATACTTACTAGTGTCCTGTATTTACTTGTTGGATTATAATAAAGTGACTGAAAACTAATGATAGCATATATGGTCATAATACCATTGCTAAATCTTGTGGTGGCCTGAGACTTTTGCACAGTGCTGTATACATTTTTTCCCCTCATCTGCCTTGGGCTCACTCCAGTGACCACCCCTTGGTCACCTCATTTGTATTGTTTTCAAATCACCACCTGTTAATATGACTGTCTTCCCAGTCACACACACAGCGACAACTTTGCAACTTGTTTAAAAAAGTTTCCAACCAACAGCTGCACATAATACAAAGTGACATTCCTCCTAAGCTGTTTTTTTTTTTTTTTTAACTCTGCCTCTGCAATGGCGTAACTAAATATAGTGACATCAGTAAAGCCTATTAAAGTAAAGTGACAGTAAACAAAGTGACATAAAGAAAAGGAATAACAAGTTCTCAGAGGGAAAGCAAAGAAACAAAAGAATAAACTAGGCATGGGAGTTTTTGACCAAGAAAGATCAAATCAAATTGCTTTCTGAACCCCCCCCCCCCCAAAACCTTTTTATTACAGTCTGTACCGCTTCAGGTCCTTGAAAAACATTTCTATTGGATTATGGACAGGACTTTTTTGGACTTGGCCGTTGCAAAACTTTTTTATTCTTCTTTAACCATATTTCGTAGAATGATTTGTGTGCCTTGTCTTGCTGCATGACCCACATTTTCTTGAGATTTGGAACATTTTTCCTACGGCCTTCTGACTTGTCCATGTGATTTTGAACAACTTGTAGACGGGCAGCAATGTTCTTCTTGGAGAGCAATGGCTTTCTCCTTGCAGCCCTTCCATGCACACCGTTGTTGTTCGGTGTTCTCCTGATGGTAGACGCATGAACATTAATCTTAGCCAATGTGAGAGAGGTCTTTAGTTGCTTAGAAGTTACCCTGGTTGCTGTGTGATGCCACAGACTATTACAGACTATCACTCTTGGAGTGGTCTTTGTTGGTCGACCACTAGGGTAACGGTTGAATTTCCTCCATTGGTACACAGTCTGTCTGACTGTGGATCGGTGGAGTCCAAACTCTTTTTGAGATGGTTTTTGTAACCTTTTCCACCCTTTTCTAGTTCTTCATATACGATCAGGGCACCTGATCACAGACATGTGATATTGGATCATATACTCAATAATTACAGGTCCAAATACAATATTTGGTCTTAGCTGGTTTCTCTTGATCTAGTGATGGTTTTAGGTCATATTTATTCATAAATATAGTAAATTCTGAACTCGTCACACAACCATAGCCAAATACTGAGAAATTAAATAGTTGAGCAATTCATGCCTGTTACCGAAAACGAAAAGGCTTTCAGAAAGTAGGAATGGACAGACGTAGAAGAAAGAAATGTGGAGATGTGTTTACTCTGTAAGGTCTGCAGGGTCCAAGTCGGTCTGCTTCGAAATGTCAAGAGCGCTAACTCTCTCTCGAACAAGTCGAAAGAGTCAAATAATTCAGCTTCCTGTCCCAGACGTCCAGCATGTGGCTGAGTCTCTGTCAGAGTGAAATTGCAAGTGGCAGGAGGTCATGTACACACTCTCTCACACTCCAGAGAGTCTGGGCTCAGTGATCAGTAATTTAACTCTGCCTCTTATTTAAGCCAGATGATGGGTTGGGTTTATTATTTGTAAAGCACCACCTGTCTGGAATGATCTTAAACAATTGGCTGAGCCTCCCTGAGCTTCCCATCAGGACACAAACCGAGCTCATCAGCCCATATTTATTGACTTTTTGTCGATGCCGTCTCTTCTCTGTGCGAGCCGAGACCTGATTGTGCGTCACTGGATTTAGGGGATTTTGACATCATGATGTACTAAGACCTGCCACAAAGACAAACAACTCATCTCCGTCTGTGCCCTCATCTTTTTTGTACATTTGCCTCAGACTTGAGGAGTTGGGCATCCTTTTCACTTAGAAATTCAACAGCGTGACCAAGAACTTTTGCAAAAGACTGTAGCTTGCTAGCCCTGTCGCTCTGATAATAGAGCATTAATGAGTATCTGTAGGATTGGAAACTAGGTGGAGGGAAGTAATATGTGTTACAGTACAGTACGAGAGAGAATCGAAAATTGACTCTCACTCACAACTAGAGGTTTAACATTACTTAACAGACTCAACATTCAACTCTGATTCAAACACCAGAGACTTAAGACTTGACTAGGATACTTGCATTCCAAAGACTCAAGACCTGAATTGGACTCACACAAGAGATTCAATACTCAACTCAGACTTGCATGCTAGAGACTGGATGCCAGAGACTCGTCATTCAAATTGAATGTACTTGCTAGAGACTCGGCTCAGACTTGGGCGCTAGGACTCAACTTGGAATCACATGCCAGAGACTCGAGACTCAACCCGGACTGGCATGCTAGAGACTGCAGACACATCTTGGACTCGTGCCAGAGACTCGACATTCAGCTCTGAGTCACACCCTGGAGACTTGACTCAGACTCAGGGACTCAACTGGGAGTCGCATGCCAGACACTTGAGACTCGACTCGGAATCGGATGCTAAAGGCTCAAGATTCAACTTGGACTGACATGGCAGAGACTCAAGGTTTAACTCCTTGTATCAGACCTAAGGTTTAAATCGGCCTTGCCTGCTAGAGACTTGAGACTTGACTCACACTTGGTCACCAGAGACTCAGCTTGGATTTGCCCGCCAGACTTTGGAGACTCGACTCGAAATCACACACCAGAGACTCGAGACTTGAACTTGCATGCTGAAGACTGGAGACTCGAATTGGACTGGCACACCAGAGACTTGAAACTCAACTCTGAATCGCCAGAGACTCGAGAATTAACTCAGACTCGTATGTCAGAGACTGGACACACTACTCAGACTCGCACGCCAGAGACTTAACTTGGACTCGCCAGCCATACTCTCGAGACTCGACATGGACTCGCATACCAGAGATCACATGCTAAAGACTTTAGACTCGAGTCTGACTGGCTCACCAGAGACTTGAAATTTGGACTGAGCTTGGACTCACACGCCAGACACTTGAGACTTGACTTGGACTTGCACACACCAGAGACCTGACATTCAACTCAAACTCGCATGCCAGAGCCTTGACTTGGACTTACACGCCAGAGACTCAACTTGAGTGGAGACATGCTCAAGACTCGGCTTGGACTCGCTTGAGAGAGACCCATTAACCACATAGAAACTACGGTTTTGAGGCTTGTAGTATAAACGTACAACTGTTGAAGTTATATTTACTGTGAATTATGCTGATGTTTATGGAAACATTTGCCTACGACACGCGAGTGGTTAACATTCCAACTAGCCGATGCTAACGTGGGTGTAAATGGGTTCCAGTCATTTAGACGCAGGAGAAATGAGTGGAAAGTGAGTTTTCTCATCCGTTCATAAATCCCGTTCTCAAACAGAGACCCCCAGCTCCCTATGGAGAGAAATGTTCTCCTCCTGGTTCGTTGCCATGGAGATGGTCTTTAAGTATTGACCATGCTGCTCTGTTAACCACTGCTCGAAAATGTTTCATTCATATGAGGACTTGCTTCTCCTTCTCTCGTAGGTAACATCTTCGTGGTGAGCTTGGCGGTGGCCGACCTGGTGGTGGCGTTGTACCCGTATCCTCTGGTTCTGGCAGCCATTTTTGGACAAGGGTGGCGTGCCGGGGCGGCGCAGTGCCAGGTCAGCGGGTTCTTGATGGGGGTCAGTGTGGTGGGCTCCATCTTCAACATCGCAGGAATCGCCGTCAACCGCTATTGCTACATCTGCCACAGCCTGCGGTACGAACGACTGTTCAGCGAGCGCAACTCGGCCTTCTACGTAGCACTGATCTGGGCGCTGAGCGTCCTGGCTGTGGTGCCCAATGTCTTCGTGGGCTCGCTGCGCTACGACGCTCGGGTCTACTCGTGCACGTTTGCGCAGTCGGCTAGCGCCGCGTACACTCTGGCCGTGGTCTCCTTCCACTTCCTGCTGCCCATCCTGGTGGTCGCTTATTGCTACCTGCGCATCTGGGTGCTGGTGATTCGGGCGCGGAGGCGGGCCAGGCCCGAGAACCGGCCGGCTGGCATGACTCCGCAGGATGTCCGCAACTTCGTCACGATGTTCGCCGTGTTTGTGCTGTTCGCCGTGTGCTGGGCGCCGCTGAATGCCATCGGGCTGGCGGTCGCTCTGGCGCCCGAGAAGGCTGTACCCGACTGGCTCTTCGTAAGTAGCTACTTCCTGGCGTACTTCAACAGCTGCCTCAACGCCATCGTCTATGGCGCACTCAACCAGAACTTCCGGCGCGAATACAAGCGCATTGTGGTGGCCGTTTGTACCGCGAGCATGTTCTTCACGGAGAACTCGAATGACGCTCAGGAACGGCTACGGAGCAAACCGTCGCCGCCCCTCACCAACAACAACCAGGTCAAAGTGGACTCTGTGTGACTGTGTGACTGTGTGTGTGTGTGTGTGTGTGTGTGTGTGTGTGTGTGTGCGCTTTCAATACACATGGAAGGTGCTTGGACTATGAAGTGACTCAAACAAACCAACTCGATTAAAGAACGTTAAACGAAACGAAACTTCCTGCACCGACGCTGCAGATTTTTTTTGGTCATAACACAATCAAAAGGTGTTTGGGAGTCGAAGGGTGTCAAAACAAAACAAATTTCATTTCTCAACCCCGCTTCGCTGGCCAGGTTCAATACATTTCTGTAAGGAGCTGTTAGTGTATTTGTTTTCCAATTGATGGGTTATCCTGATTCACCAAATGCCTTCACGTTCTAAGCCACCACCTTTTACAGGGTTCATGCTCACCTGCGAATTCTGGATAAGTAGGGCTTAGAATGTGAGAAAAAAACGGACATTTTATCAGATTTAAGCTGAGTCAAAAATATAGCATAAAAATGTCCTGTTTTTATATTTTTTTCATATTACCCAGATGAAAAATGACTCATTTTGACACCAAACATTTCCCATATGGAGTCAGGGAAAACTGTATTGCCGTTCTTGCACTTTCGTGTGTTTTTGGTTCACTGTGTAAAGCTTTTTCTATTGTGTTTAATGCAAGTCATTTGCTTTGTCTTTCATATTAAAACCGATCGTATAAATTTTCGATACAGACACGTATTTATCGAATTTAAGCGTGGATTGCGGTCGGACGAAGAGGACTTCTGATTCTGATTTGATGCGGTAAATACCAAAAATCTTACCAAACTATCGTGGACTCTTACCAAAAGTGTGTTTACTACAATGTTTTGTAACATGTTTTCATTTTTACCTCAGTTCTGATGGCCACTGTTAGCTCTCGGTTCATCGAGTAAGCAATATGTCCGGAGCGCTGCTGAAGCACAACTGACTTCTGAGCACAATTTCTGTTCAAACGTGAGCGTATGGGAAACGTACCGTGTTTTTATTGTTCATATTTCTCGCTCCAATCTTACGAACAGTCGTTCTTTTCTGATTTTTACGCGTACGCATGGATCTAATGAATGCAAAGTGGAGTAATAAAACGTTGCAAGATCTGATGGGTGCGTCCTACGCTTGTTCCACCTCCAAAGACGGGCTTTCTGTAAAATGAATAGGATAAAGCCGGTCGAAATCTCAGATCAGATTCAGAATGATGGAGCCACATATTCAGTCCAGTTCCAGGGGTTGATTCTCACTGAATAACAGCCGTTATCCAATGATGTGATAATGAGATGGAAATTGACAACTAAATTGGACGAAAACTGGGAATAAACCCGAGGTGGCGAGATGCCTGTCAAAAGGATCGCTGTTCAGGCTCAAAGTGCTCGAGCCGCGTAAATGGGAACGTCTCATGTCAGGTGAAATAGCTGTCTGAATTAAATTCCGATAATACGAGTTGACAAAATGGAGATGACAGCTCATTACCAACACAAGGACATGCCAAGACAAACGAATCATGGGTCCTTGCTCAAAACTCCGCAGCGCGCCTATACGCTTAGCTACGTTTTGGGTCGCGTGTCACTTGCAGTACAGTTTGCAATGACAAATCCTCTACAAAGCGATCGTAGATGGCCTTGAAGGACGATGGCCAAAAAGCCCAGCTAAGCTCCTGAGATCAAAGGAAAAATACGAAAAATAGTGTTGGCACATTATTACCTGCTCTCGTCTTGACCCAGTTCTCCGCTGTCAATGACAATAAATGATTTAATAAAAGATTTATGTGCTTTGGCTTTATGGCGGTCTGCCGAGGAGTGGCGAAAAGGAAAATGTGTCAACGGAAAACGTGTTATTTCTGCTCACCAGGGAGTCCCGCCGAGAATATGAAAGAATGCTCCATTGGTATTACTGGCCTCAGCTGCAATTAAGGGAAGGAGATGAAAATTTAGTTGAGTGACTGTGAACAGTAGGCTGCCCGTCAAGAGCCCATTAAATCTGGGGGAATTAGGGAGGCCTAGTGGTGTTGTACTAAAGACCGATGGAACATCACAGTTCTGTTTGGACTACAATCCATACATATATAACTATGTACACCTACGTATATACATACATGCATACTGCATCGTAATGTAACGTTAATACTGATGTAACATTTAGGTACTGATTTGTGTGTAGTCCTCAGTGTGGAGCTGCATTACTGGCCCTATACCAGCATAAATGTAATATTTAGTTAATGATATAGGTGTGTAAGCGTTATTGCAGAGCTGTGTTATAGGTCCTATAGATGTATAAACGTAACATTTAGCTATAGGATTTGTTCGTAGGTCTCAGTGTAGAGCTGCATCATAGGTCCAATAGCTGTATAAATGTAACATTTAGGTACTGATTTGTTTGTAAGTCTCAGTGTGGAGCTGCATTATAGGTCCTATAGGAGTGTAAATGTAACCTTTACGTACTGACTTGTGTGTAGGCCTCAGTGTAGAGCTGCATCGTAGGTCCCATAATAGTATTATTGTAACATTTAATACTAATGTAACATTTAGGTACTGATTTGTGTGTAGGCCTCAGTGTGGAGCTGCGTTACAGGTCCTATACCAGCGTAAATGTAGTATTTAGTTATTGATGTGTGTTTAAGCGTCAGTGCAGAGCTGCATCGTAGGTCCTATAGTGGTATAAATGCAAAATTTAGTTACTGATTTGTGTGTAAGCCTCATTGTGGACCTGCATCGTAGGTCCTGTAGCACTATGAATGTAAAATTTGGGTATTGATTTGTGTGTAAGCCTCAGTGCAGAGCTGCATCATAGGTCCTATAGGAGTATAAATGTAACCTTTTTGTACTGATGTGTGTGTAGGCCTCAGTATAGAGCTGCATCGTAGGTCCCATAACAGTACTAATGTAACATTTATGTACAGATTTCGTTGTAGGCCTCAGTGTGGAGCTGCATTACAGGTCCTATACCAGCATAAATGTAATATTTAGTTACTGATGTGTGTTTAAGCGTCAGTGCACTGCATGGTAGGTCCTATAGTGGTATAAATGCAAATTTTAGTTATTGATTTGTGTGTAGGACTCAGTGCAGAACTGCATTATAGGTCCTATGTATGTATAAATGTAACATTTAGGTACTGATTTGTTTGTAAATATCAATGCAGAGCTGCATTAAAGGTCCTATAGTGGTATAAACGTAACATTTAGGCATTGGTTTGTGTGTAAGTTTCAGCTGGATAATGGGTCCTATACCAGCATAAATGTAATATATAGTTACTGATTTGTGTGTAAGCCTCATTGTGGAGCTGCATCATAGGTCCTGTAGCACTATGAATGTAACATTTGGGTATTAATTTGTGTGTAAGCCTCAGTGCAGAGCTGCATTGTAGGTCCTATAGGAGTATAAATGTAACCTTTACGTACTGACATGTGTGTAGGCCTCAGTATAGAGCTGCATCGTAGGTCCCATAGGAGTATAAATGTAACCTTTACGTACTGACGTGTGTGTAGGCCTCAGTATAGAGCTGCATCGTAGGTCCCATAATAGTATTAATGTAATATTTAACACTTATGTAACATTTAGGTACTGATTTGTGTGTAGGCCTCAGTGTGGAGCTGCATTATAGGTACTATACCAGCATAAATGTAACATTTAGGTATTGATTTGCGTGTAGGCCTCAGTGCAGAGCTGCATTATAGGTCCTATAGCTGTATAATACATACATGTAACATTTAGGTATTGATTTGTGTTTAGGTCTCAGTGTAGAGCTGCGTTATAGGTCCTATAGATGTATAAATGTAACATTTAGGTACTGATTTGTTTGTAAGCCTCAATGCTGAGCTGCGTTACAGGTCCTATAGTGGTATAAACGTAACATTTAGGCATTGGTTTGTGTCTAAGCCTCAGTGTAGAGCTGGATAATGGGTCCTATACCAGCATAAATGTAATATTTAGTTACTGATTTGTGTGTAAGCCTCATTGTGGAGCTGCATCATAGGTCCTGTAGCACTATGAATGTAACATTTGGGTATTACTTTGTGTGTAAGCCTCAGTGCAGAGCTGCATTGTAGGTCCTATAGGAGTATAAATGTAACCTTTATGTACTGACGTGTGTGTAGGCCTCAGTATAGAGCTGCATCGTAGGTCCCATAGGAGTATAAATGTAACCTTTACTTACTGACATCTGTGTAGGCCTCAGTATAGAGCTGCATCGTAGGTCCCATAATAGTATTAATGTAATATTTAACACTAATGTAACATTTAGGTACTGATTTGTGTGTAGGCCTCAGTGTGGAGCTGCATTATAGGTCCTATAGATGTATAAATGTAACATTTAGGTACTGATTTGTTTGTAAGCCTCAATGCTGAGCTGCGTTACAGGACCTATAGTGGTATAAATGTAACATTTAGGCATTGGTTTGTGTCTAAGCCTCAGTGTAGAGCTGGATAATGGGTCCTATACCAGCATAAATGTAATATTTAGTTACTGATTTGTGTGTAAGCCTCATTGTGGAGCTGCATCATAGGTCCTGTAGCACTATGAATGTAACATTTGGGTATTAATTTGTGTGTAAGCCTCAGTGCAGAGCTGCATTGTAGGTCCTATAGGAGTATAAATGTAACCTTTATGTACTGACGTGTGTGTAGGCCTCAGTATAGAGCTGCATCGTAGGTCCCATAATAGTATTAATGTAATATTTAACACTAATGTAACATTTAACATTATACTGATTTGTGTGTAGGCCTCAGTGTGGAGCTGCATTACAGGTCCTATACCAGCATAAATGTAATATTTAGTTACTGATGTGTGTTTAAGCGTCAGTGCACTGCATCGTAGGTCCTATAGTGGTATAAATGCAATATTTAGCTATTGATTTGTGTGTGGGCCTCAGTGTGGAGCTGCATTATAGGTCCTATAGTGGTATAAATGTAACATTTAGGTATTGATTTGTGTGTGGGCCTCAGTGCAGAGCTGCATTATAGGTCCTATTACTGTGTACCAAATTAGATACTGCTATTCAGGGTTGTACTTCTTAAGTCCAGTCACAATTCCACTTTACCTTGGTCTTGGTCTTGCTCTGGTCTTAATGCTGAGATTATTTTGTCTCAACCTCGTTCTTTACCAAACTTGTGCAAACGTTTTGGCACCCCTGGTCACAAGCTCTCTCTTTGTTTAACTCGCTGTGGCGACCCCTGATAAAGGGAAAAGCCGAAAGAAGAAGAAGAAGAAGAGGTCAGAAGCTCTCCAGTGAACGCCACTAAATATCATCTGTTTCTGCAAATAATGTGTTTATTTGCAGAACATATGTCATTGACATGGATGAAACCTATAGTCTGGCAGAAGATCCTCCAGAATTTCCAAGACAATTCTAGAGCTTAATAAATTTGGAGAAGCCTCTCGGTTTCAGGGCAGTGTTTTTACAGTCCAAACATAGATAATCGTAAGGCTCAAGGCTGCATCAATCATGGGCGAATGTGTTTGTCTATTATAAAGGCTTAGAAAGATTAGACCATATTCCCAGACAACCGAGAGCTTTACTGTCAGGATTAAATAGATTTAGTATTAGATGTGCCAGTGAATTAATTCAGCAGAATCTCCTTCAAAGGATTTTGCTTCTAAACACGAGCGACAAAGGAATGGCATTTATTCCTTTGTAGGAACTCACAGAAGAATGAACATTGTGCTGTCGCCAGAGCCAAATCCCATAATTGCTTGAAAATCGCTGATGGGTCCTCGAGCAGGGACCCTTAACCAACGTTTCTGTGCTTTGTCTGGTACAAGATGAGTATGGCGACTCTAGATCAGAATCCAGCCTCTGACCTGCCATTTCACAAATAGTCTTCACTCAGTCGGGCTTGATGCCCACTCAACAATCCAGGCAAGAACATCCCAGGATATTGAATCAGTTCACACCCACCTACAGGAGAACACTGAACAGCAGTGGTGCATTTCATTGGTGTGAATGATAAGCGTTATGTCTGGAGAAAGAAACATAATACACTGCATTCCAGCATAGTACCTCATCCCTTCGTGAAACACGGTGGTATCAAGGTTTGGGCCTGTTTTGCTGCATCTGGGCCAGCACGGCTTGGCCCCATTGCTGGAATCATCCGTTATGAATTGTACCAGCAAAATTATAACAGAAAATATTCCGGTAAGACGAATCTCAAGAGAAAGGTAATGTTTTTGAATGGCCAAGTCAAAGTCCTGACCTTAATCCAATAGGACTTATACATATAGTATTAACAGTTTCGTTGCTTGAGAGCACTGAAGCACTTGGAAATCAGGATTAAGGATTACGTCAGGATTAGATTTATTATTATTGCTGTTATTATTATTATGGACCTAACTAAAATAAAAAAGCTCTGGTGGATCATCTGGAAGGGTGCCAAAACTTGACCCAGTTTGAATGTAGCGTGACTGTGTGTGTGAGAAGAAGGAAATGTGAGTGCACTGGAGGGATTATGCTGGTTCTGTGAATGCTCTGTGTGTGTGTGTGTGTGTGTGTGTGTGTTGTTCTATTTTTGGCCATGCAGACAGAATCGTGAATGGGTTATGGTGCCTCAGAAACGTGAGTCTTGGATTAGGATGCTATCAGCGAGTCATTTAATAGACCTCCATCTGTACAGATCCAGAGGTTTAATCCATTTCTCGCGGCCTAGTTTCCCACCGTTTCCAGGTAAACACACACACACGGGGAGATTCAATTTGTGGCAAATTACCGCTGCCTCAAAAACCAGACATTTTGCCAAAAACGAAAATGGGAAAGGTTCTCGGCGAGACTTCAGAATTTATCTTCGGGAATTGGCCATGAAATAATGGACATCGTTTACATGATTCAGAGCACAAATGACGGGTTTAAATTTAGTGCCCAGGTACAATTATTTGCTGACTGAAGCTGGGGTGCTGGCATCGAAATACATCTTTCATATTAACTTTATCAGATGTTGTGTCCTTTGATGTACGGATTTGTGCTTCAGCATAATACTAAAGTATCCAGTGCAGTGCAAATGTGGATCTTGAGCCATGAGTCATTTCCAGTGAGTCAGTTTGTGAAATATGAAACCGAGTCCCTTCTGATTGGCTTTTTGGATCAGGCCATCACAAACGGTATGACTGGGTTGTCAGATGCAGGTAGGTATGACGCAGTATGCCACTCCAGATACCCAAATGTATGAGCAGTGGCACTGAAAAAGCAAGTTTTAAGGTTTAATTTGGCCCCTTTGTGGTACGCTGTTATATAAAGTATAAAGCAGTATGAAGCATAAATATAAAGTAGTGCCCTGTGTTGGACATGCTGACCTCTGCTTTCATGGTTTGTTTTGCTCTGCTCTAGTCGTGTTGTTCTGTGCCAGCGTCAGTATCGCTTGGAACTCGAACTGAAAGATGAAAGGAGATGAGGAAGAGCGTGTCTAAATGGAAACGGGACTGTGTAATTAAAAACATCTCATGATCTCATTGTCGCCTGGCAGATTGAAAGCCGGTCCCTCACCCAGTTCTCTGATGAATCGCCAATGACGTCACTCAGATTTGATCAGCTTTCGGGGTTGAACAAAAGGTCTCGAGAATTCTGCTTCCAAGAGCTGCTGCACTCCCAAATCAGGTTTCACAGCATGCCACGATGAGCAGCTTATCTATTCAAACGATACTCTTGACCAGTCTTGTTGAGAGGACGATGGGTTTCCCCCACTGAGCCTCGTTTGAGACGGGTACATCTCAAGGTCTTTGGTCATTTGGTATCTAATCTCTTTGGTTTTTGCATTTTTTGAAAGTCTGGTGGTGGGGGTAATAATACTTACTATACTAGCTGTGGTTCAGAGAATAGATCTGCACAATGTTTGAGCACAATGTACTTATCTATTATTAAGATGTAGATAAAGATTTGACCGGTATGTTGGTTGCCCTATGAGACAAAACATGCAAACATTTCCGTATTTTATGTTTGAGCCTTCACATATTTTTTTTAACTGGGTCACATTGGTCAGAGAACCCGGTGTTTGAAGCTTCCATGTTTGCTGTGGCTAATTCCACGGCGAGACGCACACTGGTACATTATCCACCAAGGTTAAGGCTGTGTTTTATGACACAGAATGGGAGGCTGCAAATAGATTCCAGATTCCCTGCACAACTACAGAAAACTGGTACCTGAACATGAGCAGCAGAACAGCTTCTGGCAAATAAGAAAAAAAAAGTAATCCTTGTAGGACCCTTAAAAAGGAGCTGGCTTCAGGTGGGGGAAAACAAGGCTTTTAGCTTCCTGTAAGGATCTCTGAGGATATGAAGGTTATTTCAGTTCAGCGATCAGGACTGCGTTGAGGGAAAAAATGCAACTGAGGTGTGGTGTATCTACTTTTTAAGAGAAGCTGTACCTCCTGCAGGGGGCAAAACTGTTTTTCCAAGGGGACGAAGAACGTTTTCGACCAGCTGGAATACATATTAGACGTTAACATCCTGAATGAACTGCTTACGATGGGCTGTGCTGCTTCACCAGATCTTTTTTTTTCGTTAGAGACATGAGCTGCAGCATTCCGACCTACACTAGGATTCAAACGATTGGAAAATATAGTACTGCTATATTGAACAGAAATGTTTTTCTATTGACTTTTTTTTCCTCAGTTAATTGCCTATGTAACTAATTAGCATAACGTACTGCTCTGAAAATCCAAACATGCCCCTTGACAGACAGATTCAAAGTCTCACAAATGGTTCTTCTCTGTGTAATATGAAATATTTTATTATTAATAAACGTTTCAGGTATCCAGTTTTTGGAGCAGGTGGGCACACGGGTCTTGCCTGGTACCTGGTGAACCCTGGGCTCACTGCCTAGGACACACCAGCAACATGAGGTCACTGGATTAAGCCACAACGTTGGCTAAATGTTACCCGAAGTCACTTTACAGGGATGCAGCGTCTGCAGAAACAGTAGCCAGGTTAGCATCCGAGAGAGCAAGCGCGTCTGTGAGGCAACACATGGAGCGAGTGAACTTTGCTCCCCGTAGCATATGCTCACGGTTTCCAAAGCTGGACTAGGGTAAGCATTCCAGCAGGATCGTGCCATCGAGCGTGGGCACGAGCTCACGCTGGGCATGCAGCAAAATGCTTCGAAGTTCCACTAAAGTAAACACAAGCAAGCCTTGGGTACAAGGTGCGTGTTAATGTATGTGACATGCGTGAGCTAGTCCAAAATGAGTCAAAAACTTATGGAAAGAAGAATTTACACTTTGATTTTAATCAAAACTAATTATGTATGGCAAATATATGCTAACTCACTTCACTTCAGTACTTTGCTGTAGTTAGCTTGGTTGCTGAGGTAAGTGCTAGCCAAATAACATTTATCCAGGTTAGGTGATAACATGTTCTGTTAATAAATACAGATATAATATATAGACAAATATCTCTGTATGGTAAAGATTTCTCTGTATGGCTAAGTTATGCTAACTCACTTCAGTTTGCTGTAGTTAGCTTGGTTGCTGAGGTAAGTGCTAGCCAAAACAACATTTAACACATGTTCTCTTGTACAATATACGTGGGGCGTATAAACCGACAAACCTATCCTCTGGTAGAATGAGCTAGACAAAGCTGAGTGAAAAATGCTATTTAAAAAAAGAACAATTTACCCTTTGGTTTTGTACTAAATCTAAACTGTTTACTCTATATGGCAAAGATATGCTAACTCGCTTCAATTTGCTTCAGTTAGCTTGGTTCCTGAGGTAAGTCCATGTTCTGGTGATAAATACAAATAAAATATATAGACAGTTTCTTTCTTTCTCTTCTCTCTCTCTCTCTCTCTCACACACACACACACACACACACACATTACTCGGTATGGCTAATATGATATGCTAACTCACTTCAGTTTGCTGTAGATTGGTTGCTAGCCAAAACAACATTTAACACATTAATCGTATTAATCGACGTGACAACCCAATCTCTGGTAGAATGAGCTAGACAAAGCTGAGTAAAAAGTAACTGAAAAGAAAATCTTAACCATTTGGATTTGTTCTAAACTATTTATGATGTGGCAAAGATATGCTAACTCGTTTCAGTTTGCTTCAGTTAGCGTGGTTGCTGAGGGTAAGTGCTAGCCAAAACAACATTTTACTAGGTCATGTGATAAGCTGTTCTGTTAATAACTTTTGAAGGTGTATATTAATTGACATGACAATCTAACTTATGGTAGCATGAACCAGACAAAGCTGAGTGAAAATGTAACGTAATAAAAAAAACTATTTACCCTTTGGTTTTGTTCTTAATCTAAACTGTTTACTCTGTATGGCTAAGATATGCTAACTCATTTCAGTTTGCTTCAGTAAGCTTGGTTGCTGAGGGTAAGTGCTAGCCAAAACAACATTCATCCAGGTTATGTGATGACTTACGAAGGTGCGTATTAATTGACAAACTAACCTCTGGTAGAATGAGCTAGACAAAGAGGAGTAAAAAATTATTAAAAAGAAAACTTTACTATTTGGTTTTGTTCTAAACTGTTTATTATGTCTTAAAGATATTCTGACTCGCTTCAGTATGCTTCAGTTAGCTTGGTTTCTGAGGTGAGTACATGTTCTGTTATTAAATACAGATATAACACACATTACTTATGTATGGGCGTATTAATTGACATGACAACCTAACCTCTGGTAGAATGAGCTAGACAAAGCTGAGTGAAAAGTAATTAAAAAGAAAACTTTACTCTTAGTTTTTTTTTTTGTTTACTAAATGTGTCAAAGATATGCTAACTTGCTTTTGTTTGCTTCAGTTAGCTTGGTTGCTGAGGTAAGTGCTAGCCAAAACAACTTTTAAACAACTAGGTTATGTATTAAAATGTTTTGTTATTAAATACAGGTAAACTATATAGATACATTCTCTCTCTCTCTCTCTCTCTCTCTCTCTCTCTCTCTCTCTCTCTCTCTCTCTCTCTCTCTCTCTCTCTCACATACACACACTATTTTCTCTGTATGGCTAAGATGCTAGGTCACCTCAGTTTGCTTCAGTTAGCTTGGTTGTTGAGGTTGGTGCATGTTCTGTTAACAAATACAGATAAAACATGGACAAACTTCTCTCAAGATAAGTGCTAAGCTCTGATAACACAACATGGTTTCGGATTCAAACTCGATCTTTAGGGATACCATAAGGATCAGGTCTTGTACTGAACTAAATTCTAAACAAAACTCTAAATTAAACTAAAAATCAACATAATAACATACACTTATACAAATACAGCCACAAAAAAGGTCAGCACATGGATTTAACTAAGCAAATAGTTAAATAGTTGTAAAAAAGAGCCTCCCAATGGATAATGACTGCATTGGTGATGATGTTTCAGCTGGCAACAAGTTCTTTAACCCTAACTGATGCAGTGAGGAGCTTCTCATTTGTTAAACAACCATGTCGAAAAATACATCCTGTGGTTGTGGAAAAGATGTTCATCTGTTTCAGAAGGCTCAAATTGTGAAAGTGGTTCAGGGAGCATGAGCCATAAATTTTCACACATGGATTGGCCACCACAGAGTCCAGACCTGAACCCAACTGAGAGTTTTTGGGATGTGCTGGAGGAGACTTTGCACAGTGGAAACAAATCTCCCATCCTCAATACAAGATCATGGGGAACAATTGACGCAACTCTGGACAGAAATAAATGGTGTGACATTGCAGAAGCTTGTGGAAACGATGCCACAGCGAACGTGTGCTATAATCAAAGCTAAAGTCGGTCCAATGAAATATTAGTGCGTGTGACCTTTTTTTTTGGCCAGGCAGTGTATTTAGTAACAGCATTAACAGTGTTGCGCTCGCTGAACAGCTTTTGTCTGTACATTCTGGTGTAATGTGGTGCAGTTGATGAAGGGCTTTCGGTTTTACAGGTAAAATGGAGCTGTGTAGCTGTTTACGAGAGCTTTTCTGCAGTGCTTGATGCTTGTGGTGGAGAACTACAGCGCATGATCATCCAGAGCCTGAGGAATTGTGAGGTAACCATGATCTCATAGTGCGGTTTCCAGTCTTGACTGACTTCTGGAGTGCCTTCATTTCAGCTGGATCCCTTTCCTTCCTTCCTTCTGGGCAGCTTTCTTACCTGATTGACCTCCGTCCTTCCAAACTTGCTGCTCTCCCTTTTTTTCTTTGACCTCTGAAATTTAGATGTGTGTAATGTGATCTGTGTAATTTCCAGAGGATTACGGACATATTGAAGTGGAAGTGTAACCAATATTATATCTCTGGATTTAGTTTTTTCCCCTAAAAGAGTTGACATTTGGGCTTTAATGGCTGTAATTGGTTTTTCCATTGGTAATAATTAAGATGAAGAACTTGGAATTCTGCCAAATTCAGTTTTAGCACTAATTATTGTCTACCACATGGCAGGCCGTCTGTGTGTGGAGCTCTGCTACACTCTGCATGTTTTGTGCTGGAACTGGGTAATATGTGATAAACGAGGACAGTGTGTGTTTGAATGAGAAATCCTGTGATTAACTGCGTATTTACACAGAGGCTCTTTAAGCACTAATGTTCCAGCTCTCATAACAACATGCGCCATTTGGGGAGGGGGGAGGGGGTGAAATTAAAATAATACTCCGTTTTAATAATGATATTCGCCCTCGGGTGGCGTAGCAGTCTAAGACACTACCCCAGCACAGTTGGCTGTGGTCTCAGGGAATCATCCACAATCACTGGCACAGCGACACCTGTCGTCCCTGCGATGGACTGGTGTTTCATCCCGGGCACGTGTACGCCTGCACCCTCTGTTCTCCAGAGATAGGGGACCCGGCCCCTGACGAGGAGGAGCGAGGTTACAACATTTTAAAAAATGACTAATAAATTATATTAATCATAAATTGTACAAAACATGCCAATGAGGAAAAAAATAAAATAAAATAAAAGATTAGATGAAGAAACTAAATGTGGTTTAAAAAAAAAAAAAAAAAAAGTTTTTATTTTTAATAAATGAAAAACAAAATGCTAATAATAATATGCTGCCAAGTACAGAATATTAGAATTAAAAAATGATAAATAATTATTTTACCTTTAAAAATTAATAAGTAAATAAAGGCAAATTAAAAGGGAAAATAATAGAACTACAAAGAAAAATAATATAAGACATTGAATAAAAAAATAAAAATAAAACAATTAAAAATCTAAAGTTTTTAATTAAGAAAACAAACTATGTACAAAAATAAAAAAAAACCTATGACATTATTACACATTTGTATGTAATTGAATTAAAATATTATATTAATATACGTATTCATAGAAAAAGCATAAATATAATTAAATATCAAACATTTATCAAATGTTTTATTTATAATAAATGGAAAAAATATAATAATGTAATGATAATTATTATAAATTTTAAAATGAATAAATGCAACTTAAAAGGAAAATGACAGAACAAAAAGAGAAAATAAATATAAGGCCTTGAATAAAGAAGACTTAAAGTTTAAAAAAATCTATAAAGTTTTTAGTTAAAAAACATACAAAAATAAAAAAATAAGACATTACACATTTAAATAACACATTATTACACATTTGTATGTAAAATATTAAAAGAATTGAATTGCACTATATTCAAATTAAATTAAAATAAAAAAAGACAGTAAACAATACAAAGATCAAATATTAAGTACAAATATAATTAAATGTTAAAAATTGTTAAAAATGTTTTTATTGATAATAAATGAAAAAAATGATAATCATTATTTTACATTTATAAATAAATAAATAAATACATACAAATTAAAAGGGAAAATAATATGACTTAAAAAGATGTAGAGTAGGAAAGTAGAGTAAGTAAAAAGTAAGAAATGTAAGGTTTTTAAAAAAGTTTTTAGTTAAAAAAAAGAAATTAAAGTACTAAAATAAACCACATCATATGTGTTTGTAACTGAATGGAAATATTAAGACTTAAATTGAGTTATATACAAAATAAAAAAAAACAAGAAAAATGAAACTAAGTATAAATTTAATTAAATATTAATTAAAATATAGTATACAAAATAAATAAATATTTTTAATTAAGTTAAATTAAACATAAGTTTAAGATGCAAGTTTCAGTCCAATAGCTAATCTGCCTTGTGTTTTGGAAAGTGGGCAGAAAAGCGCTTTCCTGGAGGAAACATAAGGAAAACAGAGGAGAATATACCAAACTGCAGTGCTGTACCTCTAGAGAGGGCAATAGACTGGATTGTGGAGGTCGGGGAGAGGGACTATTCGAATGCTAGCGTGACTTGTTTGTCCTCGCTATATCTGGTGAAGTCAGAGAGAAAACAGACAGGCTTCTGAAAGTCCTGGAGGTTAGGCTCGACAAAAACGTGAGCGCTATTTTAAGACTCCTGCTACTCGGCGAACCCAATTCTGACAGCTAAAAATAGCTGCGCTCAGGCAGGCGGTGCTAAATACTTAATGCAACAAGTCAGATGGACCAGCGAGCGCTTCAAAACAAAAAAAGTCTGAAACGTAAATTAAGCCAGACCTGCATCCAGAGTGAATCATCTGCAGCATCAACACACAATCTCATCCATCTTCATTAATTAGCATGATGTGTGAGGAAGCAGCAGGTAATTTTTGGAGCCCTGGTTAAGGCCTGTGTAGAGTTAAGCATCTGTTGACAGAAATCCTGTCAGGGTAGCTCAGATTAGCCTGTTAATATTTAAAAATGATCCAAAGATTTAGTGCGGTTCATCCTAGTTCACAGAAAGTCTGTCCTGTTAGCTTAGGTTGACTAGGTAAATAGTTTTAGCATTACAGAAGCTGGAAACTAGTTTAAAAACTATTTTTAAAACTAAAATCCAAACAGAGATCCTGTCAGGTTAGTTCACATTAGCCAGCTAACTTGTAAATATGATTCACAGATTCAGTGTTGTTGATCCTTGCTCACAGAAAGTCTGTCAGGTTAGCTTAGGTAGTCTAGAAAAATAGTTTTAGCATTACAGAATCTAGAAATTTATACCAGAACTAAAATGCAAACAGAAATTCTGTCAGGTTAGCTTGATAGCTGTTAGCTAGATGACCAGCATTAGTGAAAACAAACATGTGACTAAACCCTGTCAGGTTAGCTCAAATTAGCCAGCTAATATTTAAATATTTGTTGTTGAACCTAGCTCGCATAAAGTCTGTCAGGTTAGCTTAGGAGGCTAGGTAAATGGTTTTAGCATCACAGAATCTGGAAACTATGTTCAAAACTATTTTTAAAACTAACATCCAAACAGAAATCTTGTCAGGTTAGCTCAAATTAGCCAGCTAACTTGTAAATATGATTAAAACATTCACTATTGTTGATCCTAGCTTACCGAAAAGTCTGTCAGGTTAGCTTAGGTAGGCTAAGAAAATAGTTTTAGCGTTACAGAGTCTAGAAATTTAAACCAGAACTAAAATGCAAACAGAAATCCTGTCAGGTTAGGTTCAAAGCTGTTAGCTAGATGACTAGCATTAGTGAAAGCAAACCTGTATAAATGTGACTAAACCCTGTCAGGTTAGCTCAAATTAGCCAGCTAATATTTAAATATGTATTGTTGCTCTTAGCTCACAGAAAGTCTGTCAGGTTAGCTTAGGAGGCTAGGTAAATGGTTTTAGCATCACAGAATCTGAAAACTATGTTCTAAACTATTTTTAAAACTAAAATCCAAAGAGACATCTTGTCAGCTTAGCTCAAATTAGCCAGCTAATCTTTAAAAATTATTCAAAGATTCAGTATGGTTCATTGTAGCTCACAGAAAGTCTGTCAGGTTGTCTTAGACAGGCTAGGAAAATAGTTTTAGCGTTACAGAACTAAAGTGCAAACAGAAATCCTGTCAGGTTAGCTCAAATTAGCCAGCTAACTTGTAAAGATGATTCAAAGATTCAGTACTGTTGATCCTAGCTCACAGAAAGTCTGTCAGGTGAGCCTAGGTTGAATAGGAAAATAGTTTTAGCATTGCAAAACCTAAACTATTTTAAAGCAGAACTAATGTGCAAACAGAAATCCTGTCAGGTTACCTTGACAACTGTTAGCTTGAGGAGGTAGTGAAAACAAACATGTAGAAATGTGAGTAAATCCTTTCAGGTTAGCTCAAATTAGCCAGGTAACTTGTAAATATGATTCAAACATACAGTATTGCTGATCCTAGCTCACAGAAAAAGTCTGTCAGGTTAGCTTAGGTAGGCTAGGAAAATAGTTTTAAAGCATCGCAGAATCTGGAAACTATTTTAAAACAGAACTAAAATCAAAACAGAAATCCTGTCAGGTTAGCTTGACAGCTGTTAGCGTTCGTGAAAAGAAAGATGTAGAAATGTGAATAAATCCTTTCAGGGTAGCTCATGTGCGCTAGGTGAACAGCGTTCGCATTTCAAATGTATTTCACAGGACGGGATTTGATTCTGATGTATTTTGTATTTGGTTAGCTGTCATATTACGAACCCGTCACATTGTGTGTGTGTGTGTGGGGTGCGTGCTATTTTTAGCTGCTTGTTGCTGGTTTGCTCGGCACGTGAGCTGCCTGCCTGCATTGCAAGGTGGAAAAAACATCGTTTCTTTGTGTGTGTGTGTATGTTTGTGGCTAAATATATCTCCAGACTTCACCTCAGATGCTCACACCTCTCTGTATTTTTAGAGCTATTTCAAGCACGGAATGACAAACTGTTGCTTTAGGAAGTTTGTAATATTTTTAACTCATCCTAATTAGTACACAGTATTGAGAACGCTATTAATACATTTTTTTTTTTGGTTAAACATCCAGTATTAAAGTCGTTACCGCAACAGGTTACTTTTTCCAGATCTAGGCGCCTGGGTCTAGACCCTGGCCAAAGCAGACCAGGGGTGCCCCCGCGTGACAGTCAGCATTAATACAGAGAAACAAACGGAGGGAAGCGTTTCAACAATGTACCCTACACGCACCGGCCACTTTATTAGGTACACCTAGGTACACACAAATATCTAATCAGCCAATCACAGGGCAGAAATTCAACGCAGGTGTGATCAACACTAGCTTCTGAAGTTCAGACTGAGCGTCAGAACAGGGAAGAAAGGTGATTTAAGTGACTTTGAACGTGGCAGTGGTGTTGCTGAGTATTTCAGAAGCTGCTGATCTACTGGGATTTTCTCACACAGCGCCATCTGTAGGATTTCCAGAGAATGGCCCGAAAAAGAGAAAACATCCAGTGAGGGCAGTTCTCTGGGCGAAAATGCCTTGTTGATACCTTGTTGGTCAGAGGAGAACGATCTCTGGTTCAGGTTGATAGAAAGTCCATCAGTTTGCTTCCATTGTTGCATTTCCGGAGGTTCAGCAGTCAATCAGTGTGACAAATTGCTGACATGCTTTGACCCCTCTCGACCCCTTGGCCTTCACTTAATACCTAGCCTTGCTCTGTGTAGGACCTTGCTGGGTTTGCCACAGTTGGTTTATAGATTAGCTGCAGTCCATAACCTTTCGCTGATCGACTTCCAACAACCGTCTTTGTTTGCTTACTAAATCTAGAACTTCCTCGTGGCTGAGTCGATATCAGCTGATTGTTAATCATTGTGAGTCTCAGAGCAGCAAATCCACCACAGCTCTCCACCCGTAATGAGAATGGAGCTAATCTAGGCTCACTTTTCTCTCACTAAAAAATTATCAACATTATCATCAGTCAGGTTTTTTATTTTATGTTTTTGTAAAGAGAACAGAAGCTAATAAACCAACCCATAAAAATTAATTGAACCTCAAATTATTAACTGATGCAGTTAGCGAATCATTCAGTCGTTAGTGTTATTTGCTTCTCTCTTATTTTTTGAATCAGTGTTGAATCAGTACACGTAAGCTGAAAATGAATCCTCTCTCATTTACTGAATCAGTCTTTGACTTATCATTCAGTCATGCCCCAGAGTTATTGCTCCCTCATTTATTGGATCAATGTTTGAAATGGTGACTCATTCAGTCATGATTGAGGTTCACTCCTCTCTTATTTATAGAATCAATGCTTTGAATTCGTGATTCGTTTAATCAGGACTGTATTTCGCTTCTCTCTATTTAATTGACTCAGCATTTGAATCTGTGAATCATTCAGTCATGACAGAGATTCACATTTCTCTCATTTACTGGATCGGTGTTTGAATCAGTGAATCATTCAGCCATGACCGAGATTCACAGCTGTCTTGTTTGTTGGATGAGGGTTGGAATCATTGATTCGTTTGATCATGACTGTAATTTGCTTCTCGCTCTAGTATGTTGAATCAGAGTTTGAATCAGTGAATCATTCAGTCATGACTGAGATTTGCTTCTTTTCATTTCTCTTTCATTTATTGAATCTGTTTGAATCCGTGAATCATTCAGTCAGGCTCAAGATTCATTCCTCTTTTGTTTATTGAGTCCGTGGTTGAATCAGTGTATGGTTCAGGCAGTTCCCCTCTTTTAGTGATGACTGAGATTTGATCCTCTTTATTCCAGTGACACATTGTTTAAATCACTGAATCATTCTGATATGACCGTGATTCACTCCTCTCTTGTATATTGAGTTTGCGTTTGAATCATGAATCGTCTATTTGTTCTTTAATCAGATATGAATTGGTGAATCGTTCATGACTGTGATTCGCTCCTCTCTACAATTCAGTGAACAGATCTGAATGACTCATTTAAAGCTACTAATAAGACTTTATTCACTGGCAGTACAGTAAATAAAACATTTCTCTTATGAATGACTCGCTCCAATACATTTTTTCTTTAATCACTCAGCCAATGCTTTGTTCATGAATCTCTTCAAATGAATCCGTTAAGAAGAAAACTGACATTTCTGAGTGCTGGCGCTGTTTCATGATCCTCGCTGCGATGTCCTTTGTAGAATTTGAGAGTTGGAAGACATTCTTGTCCCATTTCATTACCCTTAGAGAATGATTGCGTCTTCTGATCTTGGTAATGCCAGATAAGGTCATCAGCTATTTCCGGTCTACTTTCATTTCTCGCATGAAAGAGAAAAAAAATCCTCGTAATCCTAGTAAGCAGAGCATAGAGACCGGATGCACATCTGAGAAACTGTAGAGGGTCAGATATCATCTGGGTTTGTCTGAAGCTTTTGGTACAGTGCTTGGGCTGTGAGTTTTGGTTTGTCTTTAAAGACAAACAACAAAACAGTTTAATTTTGGAGTCAAGCAGCAAAAGCAACTTCCTTATTCCATATGCCGTTGGTCACCCGAGGCATTTCAGCATCTGAAGTTTGCTGGAGCTACAGCTGCCATGATGGGAAAAACTCGGTTAACTGCTATGCTTAGGTCCAAAAGTCTGTGTACAGGTGTCAGAGGACCAAGGGTCTGCCAAAAACATTCCCACACCAATTGCCCGAACTGGTGCTTGGACCAAGTTCTAACATCATGGTTCAACCAAAATCTGAATTCCTCTGACCAGGCCATCTGCTCAGTGATCTAATTCTTATGCTCTTTCGCCTACTGGAGTCTAGCTTTTCTGTTTCCCATAGACGGCAATGACACTCGAAGTGGTCGTCTGCTGTTGTAGCCCATCCGAGCCAAGGAGCGACTTGACAGTTTTTGCAATACTGGTCCCGGCTATCCTGTCACCCGAAGTTGCTCGATTCATGCTGAAACCGAGCTGCAGAGAACTTGCTCACTTGATTTTCTGATGCACTTTGAGATTATGTGTCTTAATTTCCCTGCAGGGAAGGCTTTTTGAATCGGTGTTTGAACCAGTGATTCATTTGATCAGGACCTCAATTTGCTCTAGTTTATTGATTCAGTGGTTGAATCAGCAAACTTGCTCACTTGATTTTCTGCTACACTTTGAGGTCACGTGTCTTCATTTCCACACAGGGAAGGTCCAATCGCAAAAGGACTCCAATAAAACCAAACCTCCTGTCCTCTTTTCTGTGATCGGGGCTATCTTTAGAAACACCGATGGGTCATTTTTGGCGGCCAGCGTTAATATTTAAGGCCTTAAAAGCCTGGCACGTTTAGAGGGGCGGCCTGAATAATAGACGAGCGGCACACTCAGAAAGTAGATTCGTGACGTTTTCGAATATTATTAACAGAATTTGAAAGATTAGGGGGCATAGTTTGGGTCAGTGTCGCTGCGCTTTAATGTTGAAAGAAGCTACACATGGATTTGTGGGCACCTCTGTTAGGAATATGAGGTTTTTTTTCAACCTCATTCATTTCTTAGATGGGGTTACTGGGAGGTCGTGTGTGTGTTTGCGTGCCTCCTTTAGACACGAAAGCAATTCTACACCACTTACCGCCTCTTTTGAGAACAGAACGGAGCAAGCAGCGAAGAATGACGTGCGGACGAACAAAAGGAGCGCAAGTTTGACCTTCGACTCACTGGACCCTGGCGCCGTCGTCATGGTAACCTCCAAGAAAACAGTCCATTTAAAGGTTTGCTTGAGCTCTCCAGCCTTTACATTTGCAGCATTTACCAGATCTTATCCAGGGTGACCTATGGCTGATGGAGTACAACATACAGTCCGAGAAGCGAAGGGTTAAGACCTTTCCTCAAGGGTCCAAAAGGGGCAGCTTCGTGATGCGAAGCCTTAAATCTTCCGGTCAATATTCCAGCACCGCCGCTGACCTTTCACATGACTTGCTTCGTAATGAGCGAAGGCGACTGTGGCTTTCAATGCCAGGCGCCAAAATTGACGCACTAGACTTCGAATTTAATTCTTGAAAATGCAGTGAACTGTAGAACTACTTGTGAAGTACAGATACTTGAAACGACTTCCCCTGTTCATATTGGTGTGAGTGTGTGGGGGTGTGTGTTGCACCCTTGATTAAAAAGCTTTGAAGTGACCCTGACTGATGTGACTCCGTTACACACTGAGTGGGATCATCCCGGTATGCGTGGAGAATAGAGATTAAGGAATAAACGCACACAAACACACACACAGGGTTAGATGCACTAAGCCTTGTGTCTGCTTTTAGGCTCCATTTGACTTTGTCAGCATGGCAACCCAGGCGTCTCTCAAAGGCGTAGTCACATAATCTTTTTTAGGCTACTCTAATGTAAATATAGTATATATACAGTGGGGCAAAAAAAGTATTTAGTCAGCCACTGATTGTGCAAGTTCTCCTACTTAGAAAGATGAGAGACATTTGTAAGTTTCATCATAGGTACACTGCAACTATGAGAGACAAAACGAGAAAAAAGTATCCAGGAGACTCAACAAGTGAACCAGTTTAACTAAGGTTATAGGGAGTTAAAAAGAGAATATACAGGTATGTGAGGGACAAACAAAGGAGTACTACTTACAATAGGACAGATACATACACTTACAAACACCATTTATAGCTTGGTACGAATAAGTCAAGGAAAGTTGTCAATTTACGCAAAAAAGTCCCTAAACACATGAACCGAGTTAGAACAGTCTCTAGTCCGAACGTGAGCTAATGAGCAAACGAGAACATGACCGGTTAGCAGTGCTCATTGGCTGTTGAAACGTTTCTTTTTTTTCTGAAGAGGACCAATGCAAAATACAGTGGAACCTCGAAATTCGGATGCTTCAGTATTTGGACATCGAACGATCCGTAAAAAATTTTTCCCCACCAAATTCGAACAAAAATTGCGAACAAAAACATCGGTAAAACCTGTATGCGTATGACCCAGCCTCAGGGTGTGCCAGAAATGAATTTGATTTTGATGTAGAACAAATTGGTATTCGAATGGCCGTCTTGTACTAATTAAGTTCGAATGTGTTCTTATATAAAAAAATTATTAAAGAGAATCTTTAGTCTGCTACAGTTAAAATAAATTAGAACGTTTTAAGTCAAGTCAAGTCAAGTCAGATTTATTTATATAGCGCTTTTTACAATGGAGCATTGTCTCAAAGAAACTTTACAAGTATAGATTATCTCCTAATAACTACGTCCAATCCCAAATTGAGCAAGCCTAGGGCGACAGTGGCAAGGAAAAACTCCCTAGTTCTAGGAAGAAACCTTGGGAGGACCAAGACTCAAAAAGGGACCCGACCTCCTTGGGGGGCGTAGATGATAAATCTAAGAGCGAACTAAAGTCATGGAGTCAAAGTTCGAATAGAATGTGAAGTATGCACATCGACAGTAAGTGGCCAGGTATGATGATTAAATCTAAGAGCGAAACTAAAGTCATGGAGTCATGGTCGAATAAATGTTGAATTATGCACATCGATATTAGTGGCCCGGGTATGATGGGGCTGGAGCGGAGGACGGAAGCAAGCTTGAGTGGGAGCTCCATCGGATGAACATCATGTGTGGGGCCGGAACTGCCGGAACACAGCTCGGAGAGGAAAACAGAAAAATGTAATTAGTTATTGATTAAGAGCACAGTGTTTATCAACAATCACTGATGCCAAGTGTAGCATGAGATTTTACATGCTTTTGGAGGCGTAACGTATGATTGCGCCTTCTGGTGTTAGAGAAATGCAACTGCATTAGATAGCACAATAAATGGAACTTAAGTGACATCGTCAGTCTCCACAGTCATGATGCATCTCTACACCCCTACTGTACACATACCTGTATAACCAATCATTGATTTAATAAACAGGAGTAAATTGTACTATTTATTTACCTTTAACAATAGTGAAATGAAATGTACAAGGGCAGAAACCTAAAAAACCTATGCGATTATTCGTGCTCCCTAGCCGGTCTGTTTAAGAATAGAAACAGCCTGTGGAAAGAAGCTACAGTTCAGTTCCGAGCCTTTACAAAACACAGTAGCTCAAGGGGAAGGGGGTGAGCTTTATGTTTTGTTTTTTCCAACTCTGCAGCTGTAAGAGGACGGGAAACAATTCTGTGACAATCTGGCAACCCTGGTCATGCTCAGGCTTTGAAGGCGTAGTGAAAAATATTTGCCAGAAGCTCTTTATTGGGGTAAAACCCATTATCCCCTGCCGTGAACAGCTTTACTGCTCTCATTTGCAGTTAGGGCAGATATTATGCTCCAAGCCTCGTCTAATATATGCTTATGGATAGTTGTGACCGGGCTCTGCGAGGTCCTAAAGGTGTCAGCGTTCTCCAGAACCAAGCCAAAGGTTTGGTGACTCTTGGGTAGTTGTTGCAGGATTCCTTGGGGTCCTAGAGCTCTTCAAATGTCACAGTTGATGACTCACAGGGAATTAAGGACTCTGTGAGGTCCCAGTTCTTGGAAACTCAGGCTTGGTGACTCACGGAGAGTTGTGCTGGACTGTATGGTCCTGATGCTGGAGTACATTGAAGGGACGTGTCAAGCCTCTTGACTTTCCATCCTCCACTTTCCACAGGCTCTGGGCCTTGAACGTGAAGCGACGGGAACCCGGTCGTCACTTATTCATTCAATCTGCTCCCATCGCTGTTTATCCCATCTTCTCGCTCCGGCGTAATCCACGCGGTTGTTGTTCCGTTTAAGAAAGTGATGGCAGATGTAAGCTGGTGCCTTCCAGGATTAACTTCATATCGGAGCCGGTCACAGAGTGAGAGCGGATTAAACGCCTGCTTAGTGGCACGATGCGAGGAAATTAATGGAGGTTGGCGAGTCGCGTGGGTGAGATCAGCGTTCCCCTCAGAGATCCGGGACTTTTTGCCTTTTTTGCTCGGCGACGTGACGCGAGGAGATTAGCACAAGCTCAGGGTCCATCTGTGAGATTAAAACCTAGTTCCTGAAAGCCATGCTGACATCCAGAGACCTCCTGCTCCAGCTTCGTCCACTGACCTCCAAATGGACATTCTGCTGGACGGACCCTCTCACCTTTGGAGTCCAGTAGAAGGAAAGGGTGGAAATTAGGCAGGAAATATCTGATCTATCAAAAACCTGTAATGTAGACCTCCTGCTCCAGCTTCGTTCCACTGACCTCCAAATGGACATTCTGCTGGACGGACCCGCTCATCCCTTTGGAGTCCAGTAGAGGAAAGGGTGGAAATTTAGGCAGGAAATATCTGATCTAATCAAAAACCTAATGTAGAAAGACCACCTAGATTTTTCCTAAGGCTTCTGGACCAATGTTTGGAGAGAGAGATTGTGGAACAAGTCTCCTTCGACTGAAGCTCAATTAACAGGAAGAGTGTGGGATTTGGACAAGTCAGAGTTAATAGCGAGAGAGAGGGAGAGAGAGTCTAGACCGTCCTAAGAAGTCTAGGAAATCCCAAAATGGGGTGTAGCTACAAAGTAAGGGGAGAGAGACCTTTTCCTAGTAGTGAAGGCATGTTTTTAATGAAAGACGGTCTTTGAGGAGTCAAAGATGGGCAGAGGATCAAGACAATGTGTGGGAAAATCGATGCCAAGGCTTCTGAAACGTGGTTCACCTAAGGCTTCTTTTTTGTATAGGTAACATTTTAAGTGGCATTTGTGAATGTAACTCTGTATTGTAAGTGTTTCATAAAGGTTTGATAAAGTAATCTCTTGCCCATTTGGTTCTATCAGCTATTGATGAATGATGGTTCTTAACGCAGTGCCATCTAAGGGATCAGAGATCATGGTCTTCAGTTTAGCTTTGTGCCCTTTACTTTAGTTGCACTGAAATTCCTCCAGATTCCTTGAATCGTTTAATGATATTATGGCACTGTAGAGGGAGAAATATGCAAATCCCTTCCAATCTTTCTTTGAGGATCATTGTTTTTGTAAAGCATTTCAGTAATTTCCTTTCAGATATTCTACCATCACTGCCCCATCTTACATGTGTCTCATCTGTCGGCGCTAACTTTTTTGTTTCTCATAATTGCAAGATTGCCAATGTACCAAGCTGTTCACTGGACTGCAGCTGCAGGCCAATCAAGGACTGCCCTTGGAGTGTGTATGTGTGTGTTTGTGGGGACACACGGGTAGGTGGGGGTCGGTCCTGGCTCTCGGACATAGATGACTAGACAGCCAGACAGTCTCATTCGTCATCAAGTCAGGAATGTCCTACAAATTAACCACAACACACAATCTCTCATGCTCTTTGGGGGGTTTCTTCTGAAAAGAGCTCCATCTGACATTAATGAAAAACGGACAGTAAAACGTAGCACGGATATGAGAAAGCGTGTTCCTTCCCAAAACCAGAAACCATCCGAACGCACCAGAATGTATCTGTCCCCAATATATAAATGCGAGGGAACTTATAGCAAGCGCTACTTATTAAGATAAACCCATCGGAAGTAATTCCAGTTCTTTGGCTCATTGGGGATGGGAATCGTTAGAGAAGGTCCCATACGCAAAATAATGACCTTCTTCTTGGGGTGAATTTGTTTTTCAAGCTGCCTCTTACATAACGTTAAGCTGCTACGTTCAAGTGTTTAGGAGTCTTATATCTTTAAGTTCCCCCCGGTTTATCTACAGCGCACATCTCGACTACGTCTCTCCTACGTGAAGAGACTTGCTTGTTTCGGCGAAATGGACCTTCCCTCGTATCGCCCCATGAGAATGGTCCCGGGTTTTCTCTAATTACAACAACAACCATGCGCTGTCAGTCTTCGGGAAGATCAACAAACAAAAGCTCTGTGAGAACTCCCACAAGGAGAACTCAGCCTTCATCGGAGGCCCAGAGAGAGCAGGTTTTACCGGGATGGGCCTGGTCATAAGAAGTCATTACCCTCTGGAAGTCTCCTGGATGCGGCCAACTTTTTTGATGGTCCTTCTCCAGAATCCAATTTTAATCCCATTAATCAAAATGTCAGATGGGTTCTGATTAGGTGAAGGCCTGAGGAACCAGGGGGTCGAGTGGATGATGGGCAGTTTCCGCCGTCCTGTTTCCTCAGAAGGTGCTGCGTTCATTTCGACACCTTACAGATGAGTACTGGTCCTTGCAAATTCCTGGCAAACCGGGCCCGTTTCCTGACGTTTCCATATGACATGGTGGAAAGCCCTTTGGCTCGGATAGGCCACAGGTGTCGTGGATACGGGTTGTTAATGAGCAGTGTTCATGGTGAGTTGCTCCTGTCTTCTTTCCGCATTGACCGCAGTGACAAATATGAACACACAGAAGAATTCCGTTCACAATTGCTGGACATATTCTCACACCGAGCACTAATGATATATGGCATGTGCACTCAAAGCTGCAGGCCCCAATGGCAAAAGTCTTCAAGTCTTCTCGGTGCCAGTACCAAAGAAAATGGTCACCCAGTTCCTCCCAGAGAGTCTCACGTCCCACCCAGCATCTCTGGACTAACCCTAGTTTGCATACAGGAGCACAGAAGATGACATCTTCACCATTATACTCCCAGCTAGAAACTGACCTTCCTGCCAGAGCGTCCTTGAGCAGTGAGACTACACCCCTAATTTCCTCCACAATAACTCTGGGCAGCAGCACACCACTTGCCTAGGTGTTCCTCTACCCACTAGTTACACCCACGATTGAGTCCCTCACAGTGCCTTCCATCGAGTCCCATAGAAACACCGTCAAACTCCACCAGCTAGATACTGACCTTCCTGTCAGAACATCCTTGAGCAGTGAGACTATGCCCAAACTTTTCCTCCACTGTAACTCTGGGCAACGGCACACTATAGGCCTGGGTGCTCCTCTACCCCCTAGGTACACCAAGGGTGCTCCTCTACCCCCTAGTTACTCCCAGGATCTAGTGGTGCCTTCCATCGAGTCCCACCAAAACGGCATCAAACTCCGCCAGCTAGATACTGACCTTCCTGCCAGAGTGTCCTTGAGAAGTGAGACTACTTCCCCACCTTTCCTTCACAATAACTCTTAGCAGCGGCACACCACGGGGCTTGGTGCTCCTCTACCCCCTAGTTACACTCAGGATCAAGTCCCCCAGCGGTGCCTTCCATCGAGTCCCACAGAAACACCATCAAACTCCACCAGTAAGATTTCATTCTATGATTGTAGGAATATTGTGATTATTCAACTTGTTTCTATTTTAGTTATAAAAAGTTAAGTTAAATAGATCTAAAAATAGTTTTCTCTTAATGAAAGCTATTGGATTTAAGAAAGACCTTAGTCTGCTAACAAAATTAGACATTAAAAGCTTATTTTGGCTGGAACTGCCACTTAGTCTATCTTTTTTTGTTTTGTTTTGTTTTGCCTCTAGACCTCCCAAAGCTCAGCTCCCTATTCATAAATTTCTGGTGATTCCCCTGGTCGGGACATATCCAAATCATAAATTGGGGACTACTTGTATTGGTTTCTTTATATATAGCTACTTCAACTATGTAGGCGCTCTTGTAGAGCAATTACAGCTCGACCTGGTTTGTTTCAAAGCAGGTGAAAGTGTGAAGTGCAAAAAATTGCACCATCAGGGCGACCATCTAAACATCCAACCCGCTCATTTCAGTCCAAAACGAGGGTTGAGAGGGCAAATTGTTCCAAGATCAAACTAATAATGTCGATTTGGCTAAATGTGGTAACATATAGGACCAAACAGTCCCTAAAGCTGTGTGGCATCAGTGTACGTGTTGCTGATGCCTCGTATAAAAATAATACCCCAAACTTTAATTAAGTTCTCCATTTTGCTCCGATGCTCCTTCCCTGAATCTCGTCTTGTATTTAAAAGCGGAAATTGAGTTCATCCTAATTAACGTTTTTCATTAGCGGACTGCCGAGTGTCTCTGTGTCACTCGGCCGTCATCATGTTTCTCATTTCGGGCCCAATTCCATTTACTGACGAGCATGAAATTGTTGGGTAGAACGTTTCAGAGGTAAGAGAGGAAACGTGTTTTTTTGGAGGGGCCAGAGAGGATGGAGAAAAACATCTGTGTAGTAAGGTCTGGGAATTAAAATTAAAATATTTTGCAACGTCCTCATCGACCAATTATCTGGAAGTAATTTAACCTTCACTCCTCACTCCTCCGTCTGAGCATGACACCTAGCATCTGCTAGTTAATTGGAAAATGACCAGTTTTTAACTAAGGTGCTAACTATAATTTAAAAAAACTTTTAATAGTCTACCCTAATCCAGTGCACTGTGTGTCCAACGTGAGGTCGTCTTTAGAGGTCGCTCTAAATTGTGGCTCTGTTTTTAAATGTACTATGAATATTTGCCTTCATGCTAAAGCTGCTCTGAAGTCCGAGGAGGATTAAAACTCCACCGCGTTCTGATGGAGACGGAGCTAAGCCTCTCAGCGGGGGGGCGCTGCGGCAGTTCGCAGGGACTCGGCTCTAATTTGTTAAACGTTTTCGTTCAGGGGCGCACGGCGGGGGGTTCCCGAAATAACACAGTCGCTGGAAACCTCAGCGCTCTATAATGTCCAGATGCTCAGCTGAGCTTCAAAGGCCTGGGTTCTTATGAATAAATTTGACCTGCCGGTTTTTGATTTTATTCCTCTGTACCTTAACTTAGCGACCGATTTAACTTTGGTATTCCTTGCATTGTCCTTCCTTTGGTGCTTCATCAGTCTTTGACCTAGAGGTTAGAGTTTTTATGTATTAAACAGAGCAAAAATCTCTGGATTTCTAGTATTTTTATATACATATTGGCTTTTTGGCATGTACGCCGCAGATGTTTAAATATCATTATCGCTTATTTATTTCAAAACACGCCGAGAACCAAATTCGACGAGTTCCGAGGTGGTCGAGAACCTGAGGTACCACTCTGTCTATACCTATTTTTCTATAATTCAGCTAATAAATGGTTCGTGGCTTTTTTTGGGATGGTGTTCTGGGTACTAAAGGCTTGGGTAAAGTGTCTTGTTCTTGAAGGAAATGCCTTCTGAAAGTCGGGAGCTTCAGAATTTGTTGAGGAACCTTTTCAAAAATCCAGGCTCTTTAGGGACGATATTCACCACAGAATTAATTTCAGGGGACTCTTGAGATTATATGTTTATTCCCACTAAAGTATTCCAAGATCATTTTCTGAAAGGCAATAACTTTAGGAACATGTCCATCACAGAAGCAATTTTAGGATCTTGGGGACTCTAGACTTTCTTTTTTCTGGAAGAACGGCATTAATTTCTTCAGAAAGTCAGGATCTTTAGAACTTGTCCATCTCTGAGTCAATTTCAAAAGCTCAAAGACATTCCCACTGTCAGATCCTAAGAGATTTTGGAATGCATTTCAGGAACTCGTGTACATTTCCAAAAAGTCAGGATGTTAGGAAAGTGTCCAGCAAAGGAGGATTTTCAGGAACTCTCTTCAGGACTTTAGACCCATTCTCACTGCAGCATCCCAAGGACCTATAGGAGTCAAGACAAATCAAACATGAAGGATGTTTCTCAGTAACTCGAGGACAATAGGTTCACTTCTGTATTTCTGTAATTTCACTTCCGTATCCAAAAAAGGTTGTCTGGAGGATTTTACAAAATTTCTTTTGTACTTGACCATTGTCCATCACAGAGGCAATTTCAGGAGCTCAAAGACATTCCCACAGTCAGATCCTTAGAACCTTTCCTGGGAGCTTTTTGGAAAATGTTCAGAAACCTCTAAATATGTCCAGAAAGTCAGGAACTTCAGGGACTTACCCACCACAGAAGCAATTTCGGAATCTCTTTATGGCCCTTCTGGAAGGAACTCTAGAGTAATCCTCATTGCAAGAGCCTAAATATCTAAGGAAGCAAGAACTTTTAAGTGTGTTTTCGTTATCTGGACAGATTCTTGACGGAGCCTCTTCAGTTCCCACTCCAGTGTTAGTAAGCAGTTGAGGACCCTTGAGCAAAGCCATTAACCTTCAACTCTTTAGGTCAACAGGCACCTTCAGGATACACTGATGTTGACTCATTTGGATGGCAGGGGCTGACTGTAAAGGGGACAGGGGCACACACGAACACAAAACTATACAAAAATAGCCTAAACACTAACTGCTAAAACTTCAGACTTCTGAAGGGTTTTAACTTTGGATTTCCCAACGCGACACTGATTGTAACCAAGTGATTGAGTTTCCTTTTTTAGTAGAGGCGGCACTGCATCGCAGAAATGGGACGCAACCCTGTTTCGACTTTAATTACCAGATCCGATCGTGTGCTTCGTGTTCCTCGAGTTCCTTTGCTCCGAATGCTTGTCATGACTTAGTTTCCACTTTTTTTTCCTCCCGTTTCCCTTGACGTAGCTATTTCCAGTCGCTTCCTTTAAATTATTTATTGTGAAGCCTGTTTACCTTGGAATAGCTTCTCAGGAGGGAAAGCAAAGTTAGGGAAAGAGGGGACGCAAGAGTGGACGTGAACGACAGGCGATGGAAGCCTTGTTTTTGTACCGCTGTCAGATAAAGATGCCAGTTTGCTCCGGGCACTTAAGAAAACAGAGATGATGGGGGAGGTGTGCAGTAATACAACTGTTACTGAATGACGAACGCCAAGGAAAGTCATGAAGGAGAATCCGGCATTGTTCTAGCACATCTGGCATTTCTTCTAGCACATCACTACATACTATGTACAGGTAGTCCTCGTTTTACGATGGCCCTATAACTTGTAATCATGAACGGCAAGTGCTTGAACAGTTACGAAAAAGGAGTCTCGGGTGCTATTTTGGTATGGTATCCAATTTAGAGGCATCTTGCGGTGCTCTGCAGAGCCTCTAGTGGTCAGAGGTTAGCACTGCATGCATCTACTTCCCAAAGTGGGGGGCATTGCAGGGGGATGCAGCAAGGCAAATGAATGAGGCAAAGAGGCAAACCATAAAGGTGATTTGTCACATTATTCTGTTTTGTTCACTAAGAAGTTCCAGTTCCAAATTACAACATTTAAAATAAATTCCAGTGAAGTATGGAAGCAAAAGAAGTGTAAGTCTTTTGCTGGGTGAGGGGGCACTGCAGAAAAAGTCTGAGAACCACTGTTGTAGTTCATTTTGCTTGATTAGTGAACTAAAACAAGCATGTTTGCTGCATCCTGAAAAGATCTCCCTGGTGCTCCTTGCAAACCTTCCACGGATGGAGAAAGGATGCGGAAGATCCTCTCGCAGCGGGGGAACAGAGTTTGTTTGAAGAGTCTTTTCTCGCTCTCATAAAGAGCTGCAGAGTGTCCAAGTCTCAGGGGAGCCTTTAAAGACTTCCTCACTGCCTTGCTTTGTTCTCGCTCTGACCTGCCGTTCACCTCCATGCTTTCGCTGAAACGATGGATTTCCGGTGTGAATGTATTTAGGTCTTGTTCGGGACCAAATGTCGGCAGGATGATGGAAAGGCATGACATGTTTGGCCTTGGGGGAGGACTTTTTGTTTGTTCTCCGTATTAAAAGCCTTTCTCAGATGTTTGCCCTCTCTTGGAGGCTCTCTTGTGGATGCTCCTCTTCACCCCACAGATTTATAAAGTACATTCAGGTAAGGACACTGGGATTTGTACACGCGTCCTGCTAGAAAATCCAACCCTTGGTGCAATAAGGAGTCCTTGATGCTACGGTGGTCAAAGCAGTCTTGAGATCCCTTCCTATGCAGTTTAACGCTCATTCACACCTAATGCCTCACATGTTGGCAGAGTGGGTCAGATAGATTTACTAGAGGGTAAATGCCTGCCATCAGCTTCCAGAACTCAAGAAGCCTTTCGGATGAGAGGTGAAACTTCTTCAAAAACCAAGAAGTCACCCAGTTGCCTTCAACTCCAAGCACTCAAGACGACCATGACCTGGATGACCGAGAACCTACAGAGGCATATGGTTCCAAAGATTTCCAGAGACCTTCAGAGAGGAAAATCAGTTTCCCCAACAAACTTCACACAAACCCTCCACCATGCTTAACAGTTGTGGGTTCCTTTGTTTTTATTTTATTATTATTATTTTCTCTAGTAGATTTCAAGACTTGCTGATCACCATCTTCTTCAAACCTCCAATGGTGATCCTTCGAGAGCATTTCACCTTTCTGATCTTCCTCTAAGCTGGGTTGCGTTCCCCGTCCAGGTAAGTTAATGTGAGCATATCATATAAAGAAATATTTTCTTGGAGCACTAAACAATTCGAGACCATTTGTTGATGTCTTAGATGTTGAGAGAGGTTTGGTGGAAGAGATCAGCGCCTCCACCTTCCTACCTGATGAGCCAGAGGCTACAGATTACCACAGCGTGACCGTCTTCACTTTGATGAAGCATCCTGCTAAACGACACATTTAATCGCCAGGGTGCTGGTTCCCCATTTCAGTCCGGCTGAGTTTCTGCCTGGGGTCACCAAGCTTCCAAAGAAATCTAATTTAACAAAGAACTGGAGATCCTGGTTCTTCCTTGAGGAATTTTGATTACTGGTAGTGCTCTGATTATGAATCTTTGAATTAATTTGTGGGTTACTATATCGTGCCATTGCGTTGTCATAGGTTGCCATGTCTGTTGACTTTACCCTCACTCTTCTGCCAACCCAGTGGCTTTTGGTGACAGTTTGAGGAACTTTGTTGTTGTTTTCAGTAATAACATGAGCTAGTCTAAAGTTGAGTGGCAAGGTAGGTGAGACCAGGCCCAGCTAAAGACATGTTAGGTCAACTGGTGTATCCAAAGTGTTCCAGTGAGATTTAGAAAATGTATTCACATCGTTCCACTTGCCAACGTACATACAGTACTGTGCAAAAGTCGTTGGCCATGTTAGTTTTGGTATAATCAATTTTTTTCTCCGGTATAGTGACCATATCTAATTATTGCTCAGTTTCTTTAACAGAAAACAACTAGAAAATACAGGAAATTTGTATGCAGTATTAAAAAACTGACACAGATCTGGAAAAACAGCTTGTATGGGCTACAAGTATTTGGTGTAAACTTGAGCAACAGCAGGATTTCTCAGCTTCATCAGGATCCCAAGTCGATCCTTCTACAGTCCAAAAAATGTGGATTAGGAATCTTTTTGAAAGTGTAGCAGCCAAGAAACCACTTTTTTGGAAGGGGAACAGGGTGAAAAGACTGCTAATTCTCACAAAGATTGGAATGAAGATCAGTGGAAAAGAGGATTATGAAGTGATCCAAGTTTGACATTTGTGGCGACAATATGTTGTATGTGGCCATTATACCATCGCTGAAACAACAAATCTAATGGAGGCCTAAGACTTTTGCACAGTACTGTAAGTGCTGAATGTCATTCCTTGGCAATGAGCCCACTTAACAGTCCGAATGCTTGCATATTAGATCCTGTTTAGAGCTGATATGTTCCCTACACGACGCCATTTCCCAGCATATGTTGTGTTTGGGCAGCTGGCATGATGCTGGTCCGGTGGCGTGGTGGTCATTCAAGACCGTGCCAACCCATCGGTAAACAAGCGCTAACCAACAACTTGGACTTTCATGGCTGGGATTCAGCCTTGTGTGGATAGTTTCGTTAATATTCAAATGCATTCAGAGAGCAAAGCTTGAAATATTTCGCATTTGACAGTGTTTATTATGCTAAAGCTAATGCTAATTCGCGTTACACGAGAAGCTTTGTGGCGTTTGCATGTTCTTCCCGTTATGGTATGTCTTCAGTTACTTTTAAAGACATGCGTTAGGGTCAACTGGTGTCGCTAAAGTGTACCAGTGTGCGTGAATGAGTGCGCGATGGACATCCTGTCTGTTCTGCCGAATTGGACTGGGATTAAATTCATAAAAACGAAAGATTGAATGAATGATAGACGCACCATTAGTAGTGCTGTAGTGTATTGGCGCCCTCTAGTGGTTCAAATCTAGTATGCATCTCGGTTTTACTCATTTCTCCTATATGTGAACTAATATTTCACGGACGTCACACAGATACAGTTCGGCAATGTCTGAGTGAAAGAGTAACCCTTGCCGGGACTTGAATAGGTGAGTTCCAGTGAGGTAGCCTAGCGGTTAAGGTCTTCAAATCCCACCTCAGCCAATCTTCCACTGTTATACTTTGAGCAAGACCCACAATTGCTTGACTTTGTCAGTTGTAAGTCCCTTTGCCTAGATGTGGATCTTCAATGGTGACGCTTGAATGGCATCTCCCTAATTCTGAGATTCGGACCACGCACACAAACCGCATCTTCATTAAACTAATAATAACGTCCAAACTGCCTTTCATATTAGAATTTTATTTAAGCGTGGCGTGTTCTGCGAAGCGTCGGCATCAGCGGCGCCTCCTCTCCAGTGTGATCAAGATGCCCTCCTCTGGACGGAGTATCAGTTCTCCCAGGGGTATGAGCTTGTCCCTCGTCTGGCAGGAGGTGATGTTGAACGAGCGTAGGATGTTTCCCAAAACCACCTTCTCTTCCATCAGAGCGAAACGCTGGCCTGAACAAATGCAAACACACACGAGTTTGTTTCTCTATCTTTGTGAGGACCTACCATTGACGTAATGACTACCAAAGCTAACTGCTGCTACACCTACCCCTACCTCAGGGGTGTCCAAAGTCCAACCTACCCTAACCTTAACCTCAGTAACCCAAAGCAAATCGTTTGACCATTTTTGGTTTTTCAAAAGAAAGCTGCCATTTCTGTACTAAAAAGAAATACCAGCCAGATGTCCCCACAATGTAATGTAAACATCACACACACCTTAACTTTTGTGTGCATACTGTATGTATATGTTAGGATGCGTGTGTTTGCTTGAGTGTGTCTCTCCCTCTGACCGATGCAGTTGCGCAGTCCCGCCGAAAAGGGGATGTAGCAGTACGGGTTTCTGCCCGCCGTGTTCTCGGCCAGGAATCGTTCAGGCTTGAACTCCTCGGGGTCGGGGAAGTAGCGCGGGTCCCGATGCAGCATGAAGGGCATGATGATGGCATTCACACCTTTAGGTACTTTAAAGCCATCTACACACACATACAGAGGCATATTAGACATACATGATGAATACAGCGGTAGCTCTGTTCTCTACCACCTCGGAACTCGTCAAATTCGGTTCTCAATGGATTTTGATCAGATAAATGTGTCTGTACTTGGTGCGTTTGCTTAAAGTTGAATGAGTCGAGCCGAACCTCAATTCATGATTCAGTACACAGTGATTCAGTGATTCAGATACACAATAGCTCTCGCTCAGTGCAGATTTCTGCTGTGTTTATTGTGCTTTTTTATTGTGTTTTTCTCTACAGTACTGTATGCTTAGTGTAATTAGGTCTCCATGGTTCCTAAAAAGGTTGGTTTATCAGGAGAAAACAGGAACTGAATGCTCCAGAACACAGGCTGAAGTTAGTTATCTAATAAGTAAGCAAGTGGTTTGCAATTTCAATCCATTACTTACTGAAGAACATGAGATTGTTCGACATTTTATTATAAAATAAGCTTTGTGTTAATTATTTTGGCCATCTGTAGGCTAATGTCAGTGTTTTAAACATGAACTTACTTATCGTTACTTAATTATCATGAGGCTGAAGCTCCATCTACAGTCATTAAGGACCGGAAACTCAGCCTCGTCTCCGCTACGATACACCAAAACACTCATTAAACTCACCAGTTCATGAAACATGTAAACTTAGGGACAGATTTGTCGGGAGATGTAAAATCAGGGAGCACCTGTACAATACGACTCCATTAATGCTTATAGTGCGTTATTCGTGCCGATTTTCTGGGGGGTCTGGAACGGATTCATTAAATGTACATTATTCCTTATGGGGAAAAATTGGTTGGCTTGGTTCAGGTACCATGTATTAGTTATGAATCTGTGGTGTGTGTGTGTGTGTGTGTGTGTGTGTGTGTGTGTGTGTGTGTGTGTGTGTGAGAGGACTCACTGATCTGTGTGTCCTCGCAGATGGTGCGAGCGAAGAATGGGCACTGAGGGGAAGAGACGCAGTGGGGACTCTTTAAATGACACCACCCAGGTAACGCAGCTTCTTCAAGTCTTCTGTGGTGAAGGGTTCGCTCTGGAATCACCTGAGACACACACACACACACCACACACCACACACACCACAACACCACACCACACACACACACATTGAGAACATACCCAAACTCCGTAGGACGGTAACCAGCATTTGATTTTTATTTATTTATTTATTTATTTATGTTTGGAGGAATATACTATATACTATATTGGAGAAATATATATGGGTGACTCTATATAGGGTGTACATATATGTGTGTGTGTGTGTGTGTGTGTGTGTGTGTGTTGTGTTGTACACACATTACACACCGAACACCTCATCCAGTTCCTGCTGGGACCCTCCTCTGCACCCCTGAATGAAGCTCCGAGCAAGTGGATGGGCCCAGTTCATAGCGGCAGCTGTAGTGTCGTGTCCCTGCCATAAGGGGGGAGCAAAGAGCAGCTTAAAACACAACAGCAGCCTCTCTCACACCTGATAGAAGATTAAGCAACCTAGCATTTAGCTAACCCCTAGAGCTAGCATTTGCTCACCAAAATGTTAGCACAGTGCTGTCGGAGCTAGCTTGGCTAGTATTAGCTAAGCTACTGTTTGTTGCAGTCCGACAAGCTACTCCTCTGAGCTAAAGCTAGTTTTGCGTAGTTAGTGCTTAGCTGTTATTGTGTAATAGGTTCATCTCACGCTGTGTTTAGGCAGTTTAGGCAGTAAGCTAGCCGTCTGAGCTATTGGTTCATCGAAGCTGTGTTCAATTGGCTAGCAAATCTATTGTATTCCGTAAGTTTAATTATGTGCACTAAAGTCCCCTTCAATTAATTGAGCCATTTTGCTTGATGGACTAGCTAGGTTAACATACCAAGCAAGCTCCTAATTTGTTTTCCTGTTTCCTTATATAGGTGCCAAGCTAAACCATCTGAGCTAAGCTCTGTGTTTATTTGAAGATAGGTACCTAATAGCTAAAGCAAAGCTAGGTTTTACGTAGCCCGCGTATTAGCTAGTGGTCTGCCCGTCAGCAAAACTGCTCATCTGAGCGAAAGGGGTGTTTACGTAGATAGCTCTTAGCTGGAAGTAGCCAAGCATATCGTCTGAGCTAAGCTATGTTTACTGGCTAGCTTAGCTATTGTATGCAGCCAATAAGCTAAACCATGTGAGCTAAGGTATGTATGCATAGTTAGCTTAGCTGGTATTGTGTAACTAGCCATTAATGTCCTAGTGTTGGCTTGGCTAGTGTTGTGCGGTTGTTAAGCTACCCATAAACAGAGCTAAGCTATTTATCTAATAGCGGTCAACATGCTAAACATCTCAGTTCGTTTTTTTGTAGTTTCGCTTATTTGCATAGCCAAATGCAGCCTTCAGGTTTTTTTAATGTTGAGCAGGCATAGTGGAAAAGTATGTTCCAGCTTTTAGCAAAATGCATTGTTATATTAGCATTTTCATTATTAATGCTAATTCAGTTAATTGTAGAAAAGAATGCTAGTCTGGCAAGATACAAAATATTATTCATAGATTAGCATAAACTGTAGCAGAAAAAATGAATGCCTAAGTAGCAAAAGTAACGACTTGGCGGAGATGCAAACCTGCTGACTGTTAGCTGTGCACAGAGTTAGCGTAGTTACAAAATTAACAAATAAATCAAACAGCCAATTGGTCGATTCAGAGAAGGGGGCGTGTCCTGACCTCAAACATGAAGGTGTCCACTTCCTCCTGGATGTCCGCCTGCGTGAGTCGGTTTCCGTCTTCGTCCATTGTCTTTAGCAGCAGGTCCAGGAAAGCCCGCCTCTTCTTCTTGCCCTGATCCAATTCGCTGTCGGACCCGCCCTCGCCGATTTTCTCCTCCTTCTCGTGAATAACCTGCAAGAGAATCAGAGCGACCGTTCAGACCCGAAGGCGGATTGGACGCTAGCTGTGATGTCATAACCCTTACGCTTTTGGTGAAGGAGTGTAGGATCTTCAGGCAGCGATCGTGTTCTCGGCCGTCGCCTAGCAACTGGAACAGGAAGTCCGGCCAATACCACGGCATTCGCTGGCGTTTGCTGACGAGGTCACTCACCCTGGACCAATCAGAGAGGTGTTTAGCACGTCGCTAGCGATTAGTGAAATGAGAACGCATGTTATATTGTTCTAACTTTCATTAGTTCTCAAAATAACAATCTAGCGTCCCCAAACGTAGCTTCTGGATGTAGTGTAACTAACAAACTCACGGTGCTAAGTACACAATAACATGGTAGCTAGCATGACGTCTTGTTACATAATTATGTTTTTAATTATACTCAATAAATTGTTCAATGAATGTTAGCTTTTCATTTTGCTTGCTGACTAGTTAGGTTACCATTAGCAAGCTAACTAGCAAGTTCCTAAGAAATATCCAAATTCATTCCTTATTATCTATATACCTAACGTTAGCTATCCTGTGAGTAACCATATGTTAGCTCGATTCACACTTACCGATACACACTGCGTACGTATTCCGAGTCGTAGTTACTCTGGGCGTAGATATTCTTTCCCATCGCTGTTTCTGTTACACATTTAGGAAAATATAAAGGTGTAAAGCTTTCAGTTTAATTTAATATTTGTATAACCGTCTCTGACGATTGTCTGATTGGTGTTCGTCACTCCTCATATAGGGACACGTCAAACGTAGATGCGGTAAAATGGTTCATCAGTTATAAATTGTTCATGTTTTGGCAACTCTAAATCTACCTCATGGCTATTTAATGCCTTTGGACTGTGGGGGAAAAAAGGAGTACCTGGAGCAAACCCACACTGACACAGAGAGAACATTCACAGGTGGAGTCCGATGTTGGCCTCCACCCACAATGGACCAATTTAGAATAAAAAATGTACCTAATACGTGTCTTTGGAATGTGGGAGGAAATCAGGGAATACTGGAAGGACATAAAAACTCAAGACAGGCAGAATCTGAGGTGGTGTCAAACCGGGGATCTCTGGAGCTGTGGGGCGACTGCGCCAACCACTCATGCTACCCAAATGATGTAGGTAATGAACACTTCTGGCTGAAGTGTTGGAATTCCAAGATCTGCAAAATTCAATATTATCTCATTTGCTACTTGTTCGTATTATAACGAGAGCTCCTGAAACATGGAACTTGGGGAAACCATCGGCCAGAACCTTGGAGAAACCCCCGAAACTTTGGAAATTGAACCCCCCTCTCGCTAGAGATGAGACACGAACTGGCATGGCTCAGTTTAGGAGCGTCAGTACACAGCTCTGAACTTCACCACCACACCTCCAGCAAGTGTTCTCAAGGTGTCTCGACTTTCCCCTGGTTTTTACCGAAGGTGCTTTCCAGTTCCCATCACAGACGAGTGGTGGCCCAATCTCAAGACTACAAAAAGTCCACCAGCGCATTGAAATCTCTAGGAGCACCAGGGAGCAGATCTTAATTTTAGTGGAGACTTCTCTGTGTGGTGTGGAGCTGCCACCATGCTTCAGTGCCTATCCCCAGAATTCACAGGGCTCCGGTGAGTGGCCTCCCCTCCTTAAGGCAGAACCAACCGTGTCTGTGTGATTGCCCGGAGGCACTTGCCGGGACTCTGAAGACACACTGCACTACCTGAATGGCACCTACGGGCACATACGTACCGCAAATGATGTCAAGAGCGCAGAGGGTGATGTCGCTGAAGAAGTTTTGAAAGTCCCTTTCCCGGCTTGCTTGTCCAGCTTGTTGAGGAGGACCTCGGCTGCTCGTTCATGACCTCCCAGGGGAAGTCGGTCAGGACCTTGAGAAGTGAAAAGTCCGGCGGTCAGGAAGCTTCCTTCTGCTCCGCCATTTATTGCCGGTGCTGACAGAACAAGAGAAGGACCACACGGTGCACCACACGGAAACAGCCTCCTGTAGCAGCGTAACAGAGACTTCATGACGTGCAAAAAAGCCTTCATTTTCAAGGCACAACCAAGAAACCGTGAGGGTTTTTGTTTACTTAAGACCACCCCAGCTTTGAACCCGCAGTCCCCTTTTCATCCAGTCCTTAACCTCTGTGAAACCAGTGCCCTATCAATTGGAATGAAATGGAATTCACTCTTCTGCCTGATCTTGGGTACCTTGTTTTCAGCCGCCACGGCTGAGAACAGGAGGCTATTGCTCTCGCCAGAGTATTAACACCTGATTCTGTGTCATCACAAGACGTTGTTCTGGCCTCTGTTTGGCTTTCTGGCATACGTACACTCTCAAATAACGTGCTTCTCTGTTTGTCTGTGTTTTTTGAGGGATCTTGCAGCTGCTTTTATTCTCGCGCAATTTTTGAGGAGCAAGTTTGTTCTCCGCCAGTCATCGCGTTGCAAGCTCTTCCATTTGGTCTGCTTTTGTTTGAAATAGTGTATCACCGACGCAGTAACAGAAACGCTAACAGTTGCCAAGACCTTCTTGCCTTGAAATGCTTCCACTTTTCTTTGTCGCCAAGGTTTACTTCTGATGACTCTCAAGTGGATATCGTGTCTGAAAGGGTAGGGTACTACTCACGTGCCTTGAAACAGGTCATGTGCAGTTATGTGAGGGTTTTGCCTTGCAGACCTGACCAGTACAGGAATGGTTCTATCAGAGTTTCCAGATCTTGTCTGGACAGAGCAGTGCCAGCTCTTCGGTTATGGTACCGGAATACTGGCCAGAAAGTTAAGGCTAGGTGCCCCAGCAGTGGCAAACTGACCCGAGCAGCCTTTTCCAAAGCCCAGAAGTGTGTCCTAACTTTGAAACACCCTCAGTGGACGACCGTTTGGCATCCGATTGTTTAGTAATGGACCCAGCCCAGCGTTTCTGGACTGATATTGGTACTTAATGCTATAGTAGTTTGATGGAATGTAGTGGGATAAAACCATTAGGCTTGTACCTGGTGAGCAGTCCCGTTCCAAGCCAGGGGTGCAGAAACTTATAGGCATACGCCTTGTCCATGTGCGTGGAGTTATTCAGGATTGTCTATAAGGGGAAAAGAGAGAGGCGAGCAATTTAAATATCATCATAAATCTTATAAATAACCAGTAAAAAAATCGTGGCTGTGCCTTTTGATTGGCCATGTCTGATGGGAAAGGGAGGCCAGGTTTCGGCATAATCCCTCATCGCCCATAACTGCGACTCCTACGCAGTTCCCTGTGGATTCTGGGATAGTTTCCAGAGTTGAAACTGTTCTATACGGACTAAAATTACACCAAGCTGATGCGCAGTTATTGCTCACACCAGATGCTGAACGCAAAACTTCAAACACTTTTGCCCCTCAAAGATTTGAAATATTGGATTGTTGTCCTCAAGAAATAAATGACCTACAGGAGTGTAATTGGTCACGTACCTTCTCTTTATGGACATCTAATAATATCGTTCATACGTCATATATGGTGTGTCTTCCTTCATATTTTCTCCGATGGAGACTGAAGGGATTCGAGATGTTTAAAGATGTTTCTGTGGCGCTTATCACGCACAGAATTGACAAAAAAAGGCAAACTGAGCACGATAACGATGTCTCATTTTCAGTTTAAGACAGTACATTGTTATTTATTTCTCTTTTCTATTCAGATTATTTTAATTGCAGGAGAGTAAAGTATTTTTGTTTAAAAAAACCTATAATGTGCATTGTTTTACATTGTTTACACTATTAAAGGTGATGTTTTTTTTTTTTCCTTTTATTGGTGGTAAAATCGATTAATCATGAGAGATGTAAGCAGAGTGTACCTAGTGGGCCACAGTATCCCCCTCTGCTATTTTTTTGTTGCTTTGTTTGTTTAACTGGGTTCTCTTTGTCTGCTTTTGTGGGGGAACCTGTTGATGTTTTAGGTCAAAGTTATGCAAAAATATAGAGAACATTCTACAGGGTTGCCAAGACTTCCAAGCATGGACTGTACATGTTTACAGAACACTCAATGCTGTTCTGTAGTCCTGATTCGAGCGCGTTTATTGCTTGAGGACTAAAACCTTGAACTTTTGAGCTGACAGACGTAATGTGACAAATAACACGACGTGTTTGTGTGTGTGTGTGTGTGTGTGTGAATGAATGATTGTGTATCTGTGGTTCATGGGGGGGATCTGTTGCAAAAATCATAAATGGGTGCATATTTACGCCAATTTTCTAGGGCAGTGGTGAATCAGCGGTTTTGAGCTTTATGTTACTCTGGTTAAAATAGTTTTGCTAAACTCTATAAATCTGAGTATTCATGCTGTTTGTACCTCTACGTTCTCAGCGTGGTAGAGGAAGACGAAGGGAATGGGTCCAAGCCACGCCTTCAGCAGCGGTGAGTTCCAAAACTCGGTGGTGATCTCGATCATCTGGCTGAAGAATTCTGCAACACACCAGTCTTTTGAGGTGAGTTTGCTGCCCGAGTCCAAGAGAGCAGAATTCATGGCCAGTGTGGCACAGCTGGAAGCCAAGCTAAGGCATCATTGGGCTCTAGTGAAGGCTGATAACTCAGAGACCAGCAGTCGGGGGGGATGCCAGGCAGGGGTGGCTCAGTGGTTAGGCTACTAGGTTTCAGTTAGGGGTTGAGGTCCATGTTCAAGGGTCCAACAGTGGCAGATTGGCAACATGAACCCTCAACCTTCTGCCGCCTGCTACGACTGCCTGAATTTCTCGACTGTTAGGAAGAAGGTTGAGGGTTGGTATTGCCAATAAGCCAACGATAAACCCCCTAAACAAGGACCTTGGATGGTAAACAGCTTTGGGGAAATGGTCTAATGCCGTGCTTCCAGTCCAGGAGGTGCCTTCCTGCTGGGAGTGGAGTCACACACCGACACAACTGACTGTGTCTCATTTGTTTTATTTATTTATTTGTTTGGCAAGGACAATACAAATCAACATTATTCCCCAAAATGCAGCAGACGAGTAATGTATACAGGGCATCTAGCTTAAGCTAAATTGCAGCCCCAATACCTGCTTAGGCTTTTTTTTTTAAATAAATGCAGCATGTAGAATAAATACATAAAACTTACATAGAACATGCATAACATACTTTGTTAAATGACCATTTGAACGAGGGGAGGTCAGACAAGGGTGATCATCCCCTACCACTGCAATCACAACCTGTGGTGTATATACTGTACGCAAGGGTCACGGTAAACTTTAATGAACATAATAAACCTTAAAGTTTTTTTTACATAATAATGAAACATTTATTTAATACTTTAATTCTTTGATTTATTTTAAACTTTAATTATCTAATCAAATCTTACTTCAATAATAACCCTTAATAAACTAAATTAATAAATATAAATTAATTAATTAATTAATTAATTAATTAATTAATTAATTAATAATTGAAATAAACATAAATAAACATTTACTATTAGTAATAATATATATATACACACACACACACACACACACACATATATATATATATATATATATATATACACACGTATATATACAGAACTGTCAGTTGAGCGCGCGTTCCCCGGGTTCCTTACCTCTTGCGTTGGTTTTGAACTGCAGCGCGTGACCGACGAGCGGGTAGTACACCCCTATACTCGGTATGGGGTTCAGGTCGATCCAGAGGCGCAGGTACCATCTGAGGATCCGGTACATCAACCAGCCGATCAGCAGCACCAGCAGGCTCGCGGCCGCCAAACCCAGAGCGTGCGCCATCGCTGCACCTGGCTCCGGTCGCTACGAGTTTTAGAGAGACCGGAGGTGATTAACGGTAGGGACGCGTTTATAAAGCGGCTCATTCCAAAAGTCAAGGAGTCGATTCTGATCGACTTACGTAATATGTTCAGCAGAGTCTACTGCTCTAAATGATTCATTACGAATCAACTCCTTAAACGAAAACACAGGATGACAGAGGAGAAATAAACCATTATTATTATTGTTATTATTATTATTATTATTATTATTATTATTATTATGAAACATATCTATTCGAATATTTATATTGTTATATTTTAATATATTACATAAAATACTTTATTATTTAATAGAAATGATAATATTCTAATAAGATTATTTATTAGCCTATATATACCTTTTTTTTTTTATTTGTAATAAATTGCATAATATTTTTTAAATAAGAAAAATATTAGGCTATAATATTCTACCACTTATATATATATATATATATATATATATTATATATATATATATATATATATATATATTTAATTTTTTTAATTAATTTTATTATTATTAATATATATTCTTAAAAAAGAAATGAATGAAACACACTTAAAGGAATTATAATATTATAATATATCAAATTGTATTTTTTTTAAATATATTTTATAAATTAGTAATAAAATGTATTATTATTATTATTATAGTAACAAAATATATTTTAATAATGCATACTTTAAATATTTAATATTTGTATAAATTAGTAATTAAATTATTTGTTAAAAATAAAGTTGTATAATATTAAAACAAATAAATAAAATGCATATTATTTTTGTTATTAGTACTGGATGGGGGTTCTATTATCAACATAATTTTTTAGTAAGTAAATAAATAATATTTTAGTACCTTTTTAAAGAAGTAGCTCTTACCATGTGATATAATAATAATAATAATAATAATAATAATAATAATAATAGTAACAGAATAGCAGTCACAAATAAATGTTTAAAATGAGTTTATATGAGCAACAAACAATGAGGAGTATGTGGACCTGGGGTTATAGGATATAATAATGAGGCTTGTGTTTATTTCTTTATTATTATTAGCATAACTGCTTGTTGCAGGCCACAGGTCAGCTATCGCTTTAGCAGATAACATTCTCTTTATTGCTCTTGCTGGTGTTATAACAGATGAGATTCCATACGGCTTGGCTTTGATCCACTGCTTTATCACCTGAATTGCAATGTTTTCATTCTGTAGTTGAACCTAAAAGTGAGGGTTATGAAAGGGGATTGGATGAGATGTACTGCAGTTACCAAAACTGAAGGAACAAACCCTGTTCACTTAACTTTTTTCCCCCGTACTGTCATTATTGGTTCTTGGCATTAAGACTCCAGAAGCTTTATGGGTAAGTATTTAAGTATTAAAGCAAACCGGAAAGTTTGCCTATGAATCATCACTTTTAAATATTATTTCAAGCAAAAATAACGTTTCAAAGCAAACCAAATTCAACAATGTAAGGCTTCGAATATATTTTGTTCAATCCCTCAAAGAACTACACGTCCCCATAATGCTGTGCGATAATGGCGTCTCATTATGTCGTTTCGGTGAGTTTTCATGTTTTGTAACGCTTGTTTGTAGCGCAGATAGTGTGTATATAATGTTGTATAACGTATAACTAAGTGTTTAGGAAACATTTCTAGTTGTATAGCCGTGTTAATTCGCTATAAAAAGACGGTTAAAGTTTGGCGCGAATACGTCAGCGATCACATGATAACAGCGACGTCTCTGATTGGTGAAGTTCGTGTGTGGACTTGTGGGTAGTGTAGTGTTCAGCAGTTAAATGGTTGGTTGGCGGAACAGTGTGATAAATATCTTGTTTTCAAAGGAATTGGACAAAAAAAAAAACAAGTCCTTGTCTTTTTATTTAACTTATCATTTAAGTTATCATTTAAAAATAGTATTCAACCATGAGTTTTGGATAAAAAATATAAAAAAATATACCCAACTAACCAAAATCTTCGGAAATGTCAGTATGCAAGGCCAGGGTTTTCCTTTTTTTTTTTTTTTTTTTTTTAACTCTGAAACAATAAAAGGCTGTTCACACAACAAAGGGTAAATATCACATATGCTATAGAATCCCCCCCCCCCCCATAGTGCAAGTTGTGTTTCACAATAGTACAACATATTGAAAAAATGTTTCATAACCCAATGTAGACGTTTCAGAAGACATGTTGAATCATCTTCCACTAGAGTTAACAATGTAAGATCTTTTTCAAGTTTAGACAACAGAAAATGTGCTTATCTATTTTCCTGACTTTGTTGGCTAGTTAGCTAGCACAGAACATTCAAACATCAACTCGTCTTTAAATACAAAAGAGATATCTTACTCTATTCCTTAATTTTCCTATTACATATTGTAAACTGTTCATTAATTGTTCATCCTTGTCACTGCTAAACAAAGCTAACATGAGCTGACTTGACTACATTCCTTAGAAAACGTTTAATCAAAAGAAGCTAATATGAGCTAACCCCACAAAATATCTGACAGGATTTCTAAGACACGTACATTATCTGTTCGCAAGTTTCATTGCCAATGCGAGCTAGCTAACTTGCTGACAGAACGTTTGTCATATTCCTAAACAATCATTGTTTACATAACTACTGGTTAGCTTGCTAATATTAGCTTACTAACAGGAATTTGTGAAGCTGTTGGCTAGATGAGTAACACAAATTAGCCTAACAGTCTGAGAGGAATGTCATATGCAAACATATTTTTCCAGTGAACATGCTAGGGATTCTGATAGCATATTCTGCCCAACAATGAACTGTTTAATTATTTTCAATGCTAACACTAGCCACCTAGTCAATATTGGCTAACCTGACAGGATTTTTAATTCATACAGACAAATGTTCCTAGTCTAACATGTACTAATCTGACATGATTTCTTTAAAGAGAAAAAATTCATTTATAAATGCTAATGATATTTAACGCTCACACCAGTGTTTCCCACAGAATTCATTCCTATTCATGGCAGTAGGAGCAATGCCAGCAGAAAAAACACAGAAAGCTTAAACAATTCACAGTTCCCTGCTCACGTCGTAAACACAACAGGACACTGTGCTGCCACACAAAAGACAGTTTCTAGCTCCATAAAAGTGTTTTTCCCATCTTAAATACTAAAAAAATCAGGAAGCACTGTAACACTTAACCAGCTTTCTCGATTGCTAGCTTGACGGAAACCTGAGCCTACAAGGCCACAGTATTAGGAAGAGTTAAAAGTGCATTCGTAGACATGTAACATCACTGACAAGCAGTAACAGACCCTGTTGTAAGCTAGACCAGAATATATTACCTTTTAACCTGCATCCTCATACTGAGCAACTAGCACTAGCTTGGACGATATAATTTTGATCACACTAGCTGAGCACTTCAACCCGGTTAGCAATTTGTGCCACTGCCTACTAGTCTAAGTCTTAAATCACCACCTTGCAGTCAGTTAATGGCACGTCCAGGGTCCTAACATTAATTTCGCCAGTAATTCTAGTCCGCTTGCTGCTCTTGGTTGACTGTGTTGCTTGAGGCTAATGCTAGCTTCAGCTTCTGGCGGAAGGCAGGGATGCGCTCTTTTTGCAGGGGCCAGTAGAGCAGGCAGTGTCGTTTTATCATGCCCTTGCGTAGCCGGAGCGACTCGCACAGGTGGTGATCAGCGACGTCCTCCAGAAAGACCAGGACCAGCGAGTCTCGGCTGTCTTCCATGAGCTGGTGGAGAGCGTAGTGGACTTTAAACCTAGGCAAAGAGAGACATTCGTTTAAAATGGCGGCATTAATGAATATCAGCTAGCCAACATCCTAAGAGCATTAGGAGGGAGATGCCCCGCACGCAGTTTTTTTGTGGGATGTATTCGGACGACAGTAAATGAATTCGAGCTCGTGTATAACGGTGGTATCTTCCGCACCGAGTGCGATTTTTCGGACGCCGACAACGAAACGTTATTTTATTCACCCTCTGTTCGATTTTTGCCATGTTTCGCCAGTGACAAAAACTCACTGGCCAATCGCCTCATGAAGCAGCTCCTGTTTTTTCAGTCTCCTTCTCCTCTGCCAGCCTTTTCATACTTGGTGAAAACACAGTGTTTTCGTGTTCATGTTCCGAAACTGCAGAGCCATTGTAACATGTCCAGGTTTGGAAAGACGTTAATAAAAATAATAGTAATATTATTAATAAACAATAATAACTCATATTTGAATAAAAGCATAGATTTGATGTGTAATTATAGACCTCAGTGTCGGCGTTTGCGATTTTTCTTGTGAGGAGTAAAAGGACGTCTTCATCACTTGAAGACATTTTGTTTGTGTGGCCTGTTTGTGTCACCAGACGGGGTGAAAAAAAAAAAGGCGAAAAACGCGTCCGAATATTTCGCTTTTTCACGTCGCGTTCAGTGTGGCCTTAAGACCCTTCAGGCTGCTCGAGTCTTGATACCGAGTACCGAGCAAACGTTAAGAAGCAAGACAAATTTTTTTCCGAATTTGACCCGTTCCGTGATGTTGAACGTCTTGTGTAATTTATTGAATAATGTATTGAAAGTGGAAAAAAACCAAAACGTTTATAGGTGCGACTCCGGCCACATGACTTCCTGCGTCACGCACTGCACGGGAGAGAATCGTATCGAAATTCAGAGTACGGTTTCTGCTGAATGTGTATTTAGGTGTGTTTTCGGATTGCTATCGTAAAACGGGGACTACCTGTATTTGGTGTTTTTCTAGCCCCTCCACCCCTGCTTTACATAGAGCTTTGAGTTCCTTTGTGGCTTAGTAGTGAGCTACAGGGTGGAGGACGTCTGGATTTGCACAGAAAGCAACAATCTGTGTTTTCAGGCTAACATTTGAAAAGACGTCCTTGAAAAAGTTTTCATTGACATGCCAGGCTCCAGTGATTGTCGCTTATAGAGGGGGGGCATAGTGAAGCTCTAGGTTTACTATACGACAAGGACAATTTAGGGGAAGTGAAATTACAGTGAGCTTTAAATGGGAAGCTTTGGAGGGATTGTGTCTGGAGTGGAATTGAGCCTGTGGTCTATACAGTCACTTCCTCTTGTTGAGTTTTCTGGTGGTGCCTGCGGTGGGGGGCCACTTACTGTCTGCACCAGGGGTCGTTCAGAAGCGCCTCGGTGACGATGAAAAGGATTTTCCTGGACCTCCTCATGTTTTCGACGATGGAGTCGAGCGCGGAGTGACCCGGAATCGCGTCCCGGTTCTCCAGGAAAAATTTCAGGTTGTTCTTTTCCAGCGGACGCAAGCTTCGTTCCACCCACCGGCTGTCCTCCTCGGCGTGGATGACGTAGGCGCTGTATTCGTACTGGTCCTCGTCCAGGCTCTGGTAGCCTGATTCTCTCATGCCGAGGGTGCGATTGATCATGATGTTCCAGTAGAACTGAATCCTCCAGCCTTGGAAGCGCACCAGGAAAGCTACGGCCATGAGGCCGAGCACTAGAGTGCTGCTGAGGATGTAGAGCGCCTGGAAGGGTGTCATGTCCTTACAGGACTGTGGGTCGAACAGCTTGACCGAGCGGTTTTAAAGTAGGCGGACGGCGTGTTTGCAGACGTAGTCCTGGGACACGCCAGGCACCCTGGCTTCGGTGGCGTGAGCCAGGTTGGAACCACAGAATGCTTTCGCAGGTGCAGTCGAAGGGGTTGCGGTCCATGCGGAGCTCGGTCAGGTTGGACAGCGGCACTTTGAACGTCTCCGGGCGCACCGTGGTCAAGAGGTTCTTTTGCAGGCGCAGCACGCGCAGGGAACGCAGGTCGTCGAAGACAGAGTCGCGCAAAAAGTTCAAGAGGTTGCCACTGAGGCTGAGCTCTCTGAGCTGTGACAGGCCTCGCAGCGCCCCCACAGGGATCTCGTCCAGCCCGTTGTAGTCCAGCTCCAGCACGGAAAGGTTGCTCGCGTCCCTCAGGAACAGCACCGGACCGCCCGGGTTCGCGTTCTTCCAGAACCGGGCCAGGTTGTTGTGCTGCAGCTTCAGCACACTCAGTCGGCCTAGCCCGCCCAGCAGGCTGGCCTGGATGTTTGCGATGTTGTTGTTGCTGAGATCCAGGACGCTCAGGTTGACCAGGAGACCGAACGGAGATGGCTCCATGTCCAGAGTGGCCGTCAGGGCGCGGTCCAGCTTCAGAGTCCGGAGCGTGGGTACGTTAACGAAGGAGGTCGGGGTCAGCTTGATCTTCTGCTGGTTCGAAGACAGGTGAATTTCCCGCACGCTCTTGAGACCCCAGAACTCGTCGCCGCTCAGCTGCTGGGATATCGAGTTGTAGCTGAGGACAAGGCAGGTCAGGTTCTCCAAGCTTGAGAAGGCTCCAGGCCCGAGCCTCGTGATGCCCATGCCTGTCATGTTGAGGGTGTGGAGATGAGGAGATCCTCTCAGAGAGCCGAACGTCGTGTTGACGATCGTCCTCATCCCTGTGCTGCTCCAGCTCAGATTCAGGACCCTCAGACTCCGAAGTCCATAAAACATCTGCTCAGTGACCTCCCAGAACGAAGTGTGGTCCATCCACAGATACTCGAGCGCTCCCAGCTCCTGGAACGAGAAGTCATCTATAGTAGGGTAGCCGGACTTGTGGGTTTTGGGGAGCGCCGTTCGTAGGTTCAGTTCCCTCAGACTCTTCAGTCCGGCAAAGGTTCCAATGGTTAGCCGCTTTATATCATTGTGCTCCAGAGAGAGCAGCTCCAGTGCAGGAAGCCACTGGAAGCTCCCGTCATTCATGTGCGCTATTTTGTTGTTGGACAAGTCCAGGATGGTGAGGTTAGTCTTCACCAGGCCTTTAAAGGTGGTGTTGATTAGTGTCACTTGCTGAGTGTTTCGGAGCGACAGGTTCCTCACGGAGGTGTCGGACAGTTCGCAACACAGTTTGGACAGAAACGTAGGGTTCAGGTTACAACCGTCCAGCACCAGCTCCTGCAACCCAGAAATGGGCCTGAAGCAGCCGGTCTCCACCTGGAGATTAATAAAAACAAGTGAACCCTTCAGGAAGCACATTAATAACCTCGTACTTAAGAACAATCTTAACTTTACGAGTGTTTCCCGAAACCCTTCGTAACGAACGTAGTATTTAAACTAATACGTAATTCAAGAGTATTCTGACCCCATTCGTAAAGTGTAATTCGTGAAACGTGTACTTGAGAACATTCTTAATTTTACAAGTCTTTTCCCAAAACCTCTCATAACTAAATAATACTTAAACTTGTTCGTACATTGAGTATCCTGATCCAGTATTCGTAATGTTTCACAAACCTTTCGTAATGCTACGAGCATTTCCCGAAACCCTTCTTAACTAACGCGGTACTTAGACCTGTTTGTAAATTTGAGTACTCTGACCCATTTGTAACTCACTAAGTAATTCGTAATGTTTCCCAAAACGTTTGTAATGCGAAGTACTTTGTAACCTCGTACTTGAGAACATTCTTAAATTTACGAGCGTTTCCCGAAACCCTGTTCGTATTTTCACCCATTTGTAACTCACTAAATACTTCGTAACCTCGTAGTTGAGAACTTTTATTTTTGGGCTTCTTTTTAAACTCCTCCTTTAATTGCTTTTGGTTTGCGACAAAGAGCAGCAACAGTACTGAATTTCATCCAATGCCTTGAGGAGATTTATGATTATCAGGTCGTTCTTAGATCTCCAGAAATATTTACCACCGGACTTGTGTAGAGTTAATTCGATAGCTCAGATTTGATTCCACCCTGGACTGTGAATGATTAATCGAAGAGTCTGTAAACTGAAGTTCAGGACAGTGGCAGGACTGTTTTCCAAACATTCTGACTCTTTAACCTTTTTTGTATTGCGCTAATTTGGCTATGCCTCCTAATAAAAGACGCGAGTCACCTAACAAAATATTGTCTAACAGGCACGCGGGTCTGTGGCATCGACGTTAGATAATGTCAATAAACGCTGGTCAAAGTCCGAGCTATCACTGCTATATAGCCATATCAATGCTGCTTATCACTTTGCAATCCTGCTTCCATTTCAGAGTTACAGTACTGTCCAAAAGTTTTAGGCCACCATTAGATTTGTTGTTTTGGCAGTGGTATAAGGACCATATATAACTTTATATGCAGCATTAAATTTATATGAAGCATTAAAAATCTGGCAAATCTGATCTCCCCTTACACTTAAGCAGCAGCAGCATCTGGAAGCTTAATCGGGTTACCAGTCTGAAAACGAGAAACCACCTTTTCGGGAAGGTTACACTAAAAACTTTTTACACTAGACTTTTGCCTGCGGAAGCTGTTTTATTCTGAGATTTGTATGTTTATTGCTTATCATTTTGTGTACATATGTTCTATTTGTATCTTAAAAAATAGACACCTACGAGCGAGAGCCTACGAATGAGGCGTGTTATGTAAGCGCCTTAATGTGATCTCTGTTAAGAACGAAAGGTTGAGTAAAAAACTAATCATTACCCTACAAAAACAAGTTAGAGGATTATGGTTTTCTTACAAAACCAATCTCTCTCCGGTTCCGTCTTCCTTATCTTCGTTTAAAACCCACAACTGCTCAGTTCCTCATTTCTCCACCCTGATGCGCGTTTCAGTGAAAGTGGTATCGTGCAGATTTACCTTTTTCAGCGGCAGCGAGGAAAGTCCCAGAGTCTTAAACGACGAGGAGTTGCTCAGAAAAGAGAAGTCGTCCTTCTTCAGGCTTTGGATGGCGTTGCCGCTGAGGACGAGGGTCTCCAGGCTCCGGAGCTGGGGCCGTGACCCGAGGCGAGCGGTGGTCAGCTTGTTTCGGGACACGTCCAGAAAGACCAAGCTCTGGTCGAAAGCAAAGATAATGCAGAGCAGAGAAAACGGTAATCGCTATGCACAGGTATGCGCCATGAAATTGCCCATGCTCGCGTAGTCTTTTTATGCTTCTGTAATTAAATATAATGGGTATTTTCAGAAGACAATGAACAAGAGACTGAATAAGTGAATGTGGACCAGTTTATATAGTCCTAGAGAATTCGAGAGGATATACAGGTAGTGGAGGGATGAACAAAGAGCACTACTTACAACAGGACCGGCACATAAATGTACGAACACCATTTACACCTCTGCTCTTAAACTCCCGCCTCTGCTCATGGACCCGTAGCGTCCAGAGCTAGACAGATATTGATCTCCTATTATAATTCCTGTTAATTTTTAAGACCAGGGTCGTTAAAGTGACAGGACGCTGATCATTATACAGCACTTACCTGTACCCTCAGTCTTGGAAAATAGTGCTGGGTGGTACTCCTGAAACTTGGATCTGGGTCTCCACAATGGTGGGCTAGTGAATTGGCACAGTGGCACCCAAGCACCCTTAACTAGGGTTGGATATCGTTTACATTTTATCGATTCTGATTCTGCTCATTGTTTCTGGTTCTTAGATTCCAAGTTTTGATTCCAAAATGGTGAAAAAGGTGCCAGATGAAAACTTGCTAGCCTCGCAGTGCTAGCCTCTTCAACAGCAGCTGCCTCTTAATGAACCCCTAACCTAATCAAAGATTGATAGGCTTCTTACTGATAAGAGGGAAGTGAAGGGTGTAGGTAGATGTAAGGAGCCATTCAGAACACCATCTACTTCTCTTATTCTGTTATTTTCCAACTCGCAATTCCTTGTAGGTTAAAGGGTTAGTCCTTGAATTCAGAGACTTTGTATGGTGGAGGGTGCAGGTAGAGGAAAGCTTCACCAGAAACAACGCAGTTTCATTTTCACGAGTGCAGGTCTGCACTTGTCTGCATGTGAACTCGTACAGAATGCACTGAAACTGTTTGACTTCTACACCTGCTGTTTGCTCTTCGGTTGACTCGCAGGGCACGGCGGTGTAATGCCATCCTGAAACCAGTCCGGATAAATCAGCCGTGCTGAGGCTGTATCGCAGGAAAAACCAGTCGGGGAGCCAAAACTCTTAGTGTCAGCACTGGCTTAAAGACTGGTTAAAGGCAACATGGGGGAGCAATAAGGGAACAACTGATAGAAACACTGATAGACCACGCCTCCTTTACTGGGACTGACAGATACGACGGCCACGCCTCTTTAACGCGTACTGACAAGTACAATGGATATGTCTCCTTTACTTTAGACTGGCAGGTACAATGGACACGCCTCCTTTAGACTGGCAGGTACAATGGACACACCTCCTTTACTTTAGACTGACAGGTACAACAGACACGCCTCCTTTAAACTGACAGGTACAACAGACACGCCTCCCTCACTTTAGACTGACAGGAACAATGGACACGCCTCCCACACTTTAGACTGACAGGTACAATGGACACGCCTCCTTCACTTTAGACTGACAGGTACAATGAACACGCCCCCTTTTAGAATGACAGGTACAACGGACACACCTCTGTTACTCATACTGACAAGTACAATGGACACGCCTCCTTTAGACTGACAGGTACAGTGGCCATGCCTCCTTTACTCATACTGACAGGTACACAGGCCATGCCTGGTTCTCTAGGGCCGACTGGTACAAAGGTCATGCCTCCCTTGCCAAGTCTGACCTACCTGCACCCCGGAGAACGCTTCCCCGGTCAGCTTCAGTCTGTTATTGGACAGATCCAGGTGTGTTAGCTGGGTGCAGTTGCGCAGGTCGCTCTCCTGCAGCAGGTAAACCTCGTTGCGCCTGGTGCTGAGGATCCGTAGCTCAGGCAAAACCTGGCACAGACTCCCTGGCACCATTTTCAGGCTGTTGTAGCTGGCGTCCAACCGCTCAAGGTGCCCGTATCGCTCCAGAGACGAAGACTTGAGCTCGGTCAGGCGGTTGTGGGACACATCCAGGGCGGTGATGTTTTCGGGCAGGTCTTGAGGGATGGAGTTCAGGTTCATGTGGCTGCAGTCGGCCACGCCCAGGTCAATCTCGCAGTTGGACTTGAGAGCGTGGCCTGGGCAGACTGTACCACAGAGGAAGAATGACGGGAGGATGAGCTTCCAGATCTCCATGACTAGACTGTGGGGAAACATGAACAGAATGTAAATATATTTCAATTCGGGCGTGGTTACGGAATCAGTTAGAGCATCACGCAACGTGTTATTACGTGTCCAAAAGGTTTTGGCGCGTCTGCAGGAAACTTCACAGGTTGTGTCCTAAATAGCGCCCGCCTCCCTATTCCCTATGGAGTGCATACACTATTACGGGTGTCCCTTACGAGCCATTTCATCGATGGACGCTTTGTAAATTGTGGGATGTCATACGTGGATAAGGCGTTTGCATTAGGCTTAAAGGCGTGCCTTGAATTGCTCCCTAAGTAGTGCACTTTATAGTCAATACGGCTTGATTTCGGACACGATATCTAAGCGTAGCCTCTGACGTTCAGGTTGGCTTCGTTTAAATGCACACTCGCCTACTAAACAGTACGCGCATAGTATTTGTAGGGTAAACATACACGGCGTAGTGTACGCAGCCTACGTGTAGTTTAAGCGTAGCACATTTTAAAATCGATATCTAATGTAACCGTGGAATACAGCGCTATAGTGAAAGCCGTTTACAAATATTATGAATATATAAGCGTCAAATGCTTTAACGTTAATAGCGTAACTTACGATACACAATCCTCCGCGTCCGCCCGTGCGCTGCTACCGAACGCCGGTGAAAAGAACAGTGAATCGACACCAATACCTATCTGAGTCGGCTCCCCAAAAAGCATCGATTCCATGCATGCAGATGTTGGAAAATAAGAGTCGATTCTGTCACAATGTAAAATTGATTCGTATCACCTCTGGAGAGCCGTTCTTCCTTCAGACTACAAATATTAGAACTTAAAGGCAATGTTTACGACAAAGTTTCATTCGCGGTTCGTGGTGGAGGTTTTGAAATCAGACACGAAACAAACAGCTGATGTTAACGTTAACGAATCCCGATTTCTGCTGTCTATGACAAGTACCAGACTCATTTTTTAAAAAGCAGTATCTCTTTCGGGCAAGGTCTAGTGATCACCTCTAGTTACCCTCTGGTTGGAGTTTGGTATGTTCTTACAGTCTAACTGCGAGTTTCCTATCAAAATGAATCGGTTTTTCATATACAGTACAGGCATTGGGAGATAAGAGTCGATTCCTAGAGTTCGAAATCGATTTCACACATGATGATGATAATGATAACGATGATTATTTAGTTGATAAATTGGTTCAGATCCGATGACGTACTTAATTAACATTATTTTTGTGAGCAGTATTAGTGAAGCTTATCCCCTCAGTGGTTAGTCTCTGTTTGGAATTTGGTATGTTCTCCGATGTGAATTCCCTACAAGATGATGTGCTTTATCTTTAAAAAAAAGACGTTTGCAAAGCGATATATTCAGTCTACAAGGCACATAACATCTTCAGCGACACATTGGCATACATTTCAGTAAAATGATCTTATCAGGATTAAAACATTTTCTTATTACAGTAAAACTGACTGATATACTTAATTCTGTAGGTTTAAGTAGTCAAGTTAAAAAGTACTCACACAGCTGCTTAATGTTGCTCCGGCCAGGTACAGCTGATGCACTTTTCTTATTCTACTTTTCTGTAAGGATCTGCAGCTGCTTTCGAGTTTCTTTTCCTCTTTGGCTACTTCCCTCTTTCCACAGACGCAGGAAACCAGAATATAGGACGTGTTACACCTTCAAAACCTTAGACACCATCAGCTGACAATGTGTTTATCTTTAAAAACAATGAAGTGCTTTCCAATTCACTGTGGATGTATCCCCAAATCACAAGAAATCTTCACTAAGTAAGGTGTAAACATCATCACTTCCCTCTGGATGTGTCCCAAGCCTGAGTCATATTCAAAATATAGGTTATGTAGAAATAATTTATGAACGTTAGAGGCCTGTCCACTGTTGGCCTCTCCTAAACATAAACCATATATAGTAGGGGTGGGAAATCTCTAAGCTTCTCACATTCAGAGAGCTGCGATGCAATTATTAATCGATTTTCGGTGCAGCTTGATGCATTTTTTTTTTTTTGCAGGATTTATTTTTCCCACAGTAATTCCATCACCTTCGGTTTCAGTCTCGTAGATTGTGGGAATCACTATGCCAGAAATTTCCAATGTTGGAATAAAATCATGTCAGATTTTCTTTTTTATTTATATAGCTCTTTTTACAATGGAGCATTGTCACAAAGCAACTGTACAATTTCAGATTATCTCCTAATATCTACAACCAATCCCAAATTGAGCTAGCCTAGGGCAACAGTGTCAAGGAAAAGCTCCCTAACCGTTATGAGGAAGAAACCTTGAGAGGACCAAGACTCAAAAAGGGACCTGACCTCCTTGGGAGGCTTAGAAGATAAATGTATCAGTGAAACTAATTTATCTCATCAAATAAGTCTTATAGTAATATCTAATATAAAAATAACGTAAAATTAGGCATATCAGCATATTTAGTCCAATACACAAAGTCACTTTAGGATCTTGAGTCCTTGGTGGGAAAGTCCTTGGCGGCACGTTGTCCCCAGCCAACCGGCGGAAGGAGAGAGTTACTGCCTTCTAGTGTGGCCCACGTATGGTGGGGCTGGAGCTGATGACGGAAACAACTTGAGTGGAGCTGAAGCAGAGGAACATGTTAGCGTGTGGGGCTGGAACTGGTACCATAACACAAGCTAGGAGAGAAAAGAGAAAATTTAGTTAGCTATTGTTAACAGCACTGGGTCTTTTAACAAGCACTGAGCTTCTTGCTAGAGTTGCTCGATCGTTTGGTGTAAGGTGGTCAGGATCGTCTTAAGTCACAAGGTCATCTTTTTCTTGTCTGGAAGTTACGATAAAATCAACTGTCTTTAACATTGTGGATAGCCAATAGGTGAGCTCCCCTGCCTGGACCAGGATTGAGTAACACTGTCCTACGTAAACAACATGAGTGTCTGATTTGTGTCAATCCACTATGGACGTATGCAACCCACAAGCCATATTTCATATGTAGACAGTATAAAGACTAAACAATAAACTGTTCACTATGTACAGCAGAAACACCAATGGTAGAATGAGACCTTGTTTACTGTATAGCCTACATGAATGACATCAGTTTATGATGGACGTGTATCAAACCACAGGCTATTGACTGTGTATTCACTTAAACACTACCACAGTCGGCGTACACCGTTTCCTTAACAGTCCACTGTGGGACATGTCCCAAACCATTCAATTTACAGGCGTTACAGTAACGTTAAATGAGTGTCCACTATAGTGGGTCTCAATTCTTGAACCCTATTACCTATGGGCAGCATGAACATGCTAAAACAAACCTCCGCAATTAATCAGCTGAGACATTTCTTTCAGTTTAATAACGGAGCTACGATGGTAATGTAGTCATGCTAACAAGTAATGGACAGCCTGACGGCCAACGGCTTTGCCGCAAGTACAGTACATGCCCGAATCTGAATTTAAAACGGTTCCGCTTATAACCAGCAGATGGCGCTGTAAGCTTCCAAGTGGTAGTAGATGTGTGTTGAATGGACGATATTTGTGTGGCATGTAGGGAGCAGGGTGAGTGATTTGGGAGGCGCCCAGAATATTCAAAGTAACACATCAACTGAGCGTAACCTAGTTAGGGTGTTTGGTTGGCCTTTAAAGAGGAGGCTATGTAATAAATAGTGTGTGGTTTGAAATACGTCCACATTTAATTGATGGATTTTCACATTTGAAATGTGTTTTTTACCCCCCAGTTCGGGGTATTACCCCTGAAGAAGACGAGTTGCAGCCAGTCCATCACAGAGTCTGAATATATTTATAAAGGGAATATGGTTTATTTGGGACAGTTCCGCCTTGGAATTTAGGGAAGAAGGAGTATTTCAGACTCGAGGAATGGGGGAAACAAGTGATGATTAATACAGTTAATCAAGAAATGTTCTAAAACACACACACAAACACTCACACACACACACGCGCGCACACATCCGTCACCTAGCAACTGCATCAGGAAGTGAGAGTGGAATGCGACATGGGGTTCAGTGAGTCACACAGCTGTGTGTGTGTTTGTGAGTCTTAACCTTGTGTAGTCTTAGCATTCTGTATATTCCACTTGTTTTAAAGATTAAAAATGTCCCGCCTTCACTAAACCCCTAAAACATGATTTTTATACCCAAGAACATAGGCTCAGCAAACATGGAAGGATTAACCCAATACCAAACACCAAGAACATAGGCTCATCAACACAATATCCAAATACCAAACTGCAAATACATAGGCTTATCAACCCAATACCAAACACCAAAACATAGGCTTTATGACCCCAATAGCAAATAGCAAGCGTAAAGAATAACCCATTACCAAGCACGAAGAACATATGCGCATCAACCCAATACCAAGCCAAGAACATAGGCTTTATCAGCCCATTAACAAGCAAATTCCCTGATTTGACTCTACACTTCCAGTCTGGCTGCTGTGCCTTTTATGGTAGCTTCTGTACAGATCTCAAAGGAAGATTTGCTTTGGCTAAACCCCACATGACCCCAGACCTCAGGCCCAGGAAAATAAAAAAACGAGGGAGGGAAGAAAAGAATGTAGCACATTAACGGAGGAATTCCTTCCCACACATTCCAATCCATAAAGGAGCTGTTTTTATGGAGGGAGTAAAGGACCGGGTCATTATGTAAAACACTTAACCTCGACGACTATAACTGGATAAAATGCGCCCTGTAAAAAGGGGGTGGTTTAATTTCATAAGGGGAGAAAGTAAGAGAGATAATCAGTGAAATGCATCCCAGATGCTTCCAAGTAAAATACATCAAGAAAACGTAATAGCTGGGATGGGAAACATTTAATATAGCATACAACTGTTGGATTGGATTTCATGTTCATATAATTGTTCACGGTACCGGAGTTTTACCTCAAGAATCAGGCATTTCCATGAGACACGCTAATTGTTTTTATTGCACCTGCAGATGTTACCGTTCACGTTAAAAATGCGTGGGTGACATCTGCTGACGAACTTGTGCAACTGCGTCTATCAGCATCTAATGTAAATGAATGAATAAATACGTGAATAAATAATAGAAATTAGGACAGAAATGCGTGAGGAATTGGGATTAACATTGCGTTATACGTTATATTAAAATGACTAGCTTGGCTAATTCTGTGTCTGAAGGTTAATCGCCACAGGTCAGTGCTAACTGGGTTAGCTAACAAGTACAACATGAGTGTTCAGACTTGCTTCAAATATCTTTACAGCACTTTAAATTACATAATGTGTGTGTGTGTGTGGTGTGTGCATAGGAGACAAAGGATATAGGAGAGAAACAGACTGCTAAGCTTGAATGAGAGGCAGCTTTGTTATGAAGCTGTTATGTGAAAGGTTGATGCACATTGTGATAACTGTCGAGGGGTGTGTGTGTGTGTGTGTGTGAGAAACAGAGAGAGAGCGCGAGAGAGAGAGAGAGAGAGAGAGAAAATATGTGTGATAATTTTCACTTCCAGAGCCGGTTGATGAAGTGAGACTGCAGCCAGGTGAGAGGGTTTCTATTTATTTAATCTCTCTAGACAATGTAACCAAAAGTATGTAGACGCCCCTTGAAACCTGTGGGTTGAGCTGTTTAAGATGGATTGTACTGAGGAATGTCCGGTAATGTTTATTAGATTCTTTTAGGTGTTAGCGTCTGCTGCTGTTTATTTTAACTGGGTGTGTTTTGCTAAATTGTTTGTGTGTGAAGCAGAGAATGAGTTTCTGCAGATAGAAGAGACCGCTGATCAATAGAGCTTCAGTCAATATCACTATCAGAGAGAGAGAAACAGCACCAGAAAAGGGAATATGTGCTAAAACACAGGGCAGTGGGAACATAGGGACGTATGAACATATCATGGGAACAGTGGGAACTGGGAACATAGTGCTGTGCGAACATATTGTATTTCGAACAGGATACTGGGAACACAGGGTGTCTGTGATGTAGGCTTCAGAGAGCATAGCATACTGGGAGCATAGGGCACTGAAAACATAGGGTACTGGGTACATAGGGTGGTGTGAATATAGGGTACTGGGGACATAGGTTGTCTGTATGATTATGAAAGCCATGGAGATTCGGGGATGGAGTGATGTTCTAAACGCTGGTTCATGACCTCACTGCAGAACACCTTGTCTGGAATCCTAGTCGGCAACGCTAACGCTCGCCAGACGCTGATAAGCTCGTGCTCTGTTTGGCACGTCATGTAAGTTAATAGAGGTGGCGAGTGTGTGGACGGTAGCTGTTGATAAGAGAGTTATTTTTCCCAGAACGTGTCAGTCACAGACTGTGTGTGTGTGTGTGTGTATGTGTATGTGTGTGTTAGACAGTGAAAACAGAAGGGAGATGGAGGTTAAGAGCACTGTACGGTATTTTTAGAGCTCCAGCGTGCGAAAATGACAGACCCATGTATGACTTCACTATTAGCTGCCTCTTACATAGCTGTGTGTGTGTGTGTTCTTGATTTACTGTAGTTCTAAATCTCGTGTTGGGAAAAAACTCAGCGTGATAGAAATCCTGGTTTGCCCAAAACTTGTTGTCAGTAAAAAATGTCCCAAAAAAAGTTCCTTGCACCATGATAAGTTTCTGAGTTCCTTGGAAAGTTCCTTACACAAGTCCCTGAACAAGGTCTAGGCTTGCGTGACATTTTCATGGATTCTTTAAAGGACCCCTGAGAATAAAAATCGAGAGTTTGTGAAAACATTCCTGGGTTTCTTCCAAAGCAAAATCCTTGAAAATGTTTTTGATTTGATGAAAACCTTAATGGTTTCCGTAAAAAATGTACGGTTTTTGAATTCCTCATCAGGAATGTTAGAAAATGATTGAGTTCCTCAAAAGTTCCTGTTTATGGAAATGTTTCTAAAGTCCTGAATATTTCGTGAAATCTTGAAGCCGAGAAATTCTCAAAAGTCCAAACCTTCCTTATTCCTCCGTTCTTCCTCCGTTCTTGAAGTGCATAAGGTAATTGAAAAGAAGATGAATGTTTATTGTTCCAGAACGGCCTCCTGAGTTCCTGAAAAATTACATGGTTTACTTAAAAAAGGAAAGGTTGATAAAGAGTTCCCAATAAACTTCTGAGCTTGTTGAAAAACTTGTTGTTTTTCTGTGGGGTTCCTGGACACTTCTTTAAGGTTGCTGATGAAAATCCTTAAAAATGCCTCATGGATGCTGAAAAGCTTCCCGAGTCCCTTAAAATTGTTTTGCAAAAAATGTTTGCAAAGTTACTGGAAACTCACACTCTGCTGAAAACAGTTTTAGCTTTCAAAAAAACAACAACAACAAAATTTGGTTCCTTAAAGTCTCTGCCTTACTGAAAAGATTGGGTTATATAAAAATGTTCCTGTCTTAGGTCTTCCTTGATTCCTACAAAAATCCTGTGTTCAAGTTCCTTGGTTTCTCTTTGAGTTTTGGAAAGTGTCCTGGAGGGTACAAAAGGTTTCTGAATTCCTAAAATTGCTTTTAAGTTCCTGAAACTTTCTATATTTCTGAATAGAGCTTGTTTCTTCCTTGCTAAAACCTTTCTTGATTCCTTAAAAGGTTCCCCCATATAGTTCCTCGCTTGTTGTTCCTCAAGTTTCCCCTAAAACTTTCCTAGATTGGAAACGCGTCTCGAGTGCGTTTAAATAAAGCCACAATCTTGCGTGCTATTTTCGCGTTCGTCCATCTTTGGAGCTGATCTCGTCCTCAACAACCTGCTTCTTCAGCTATCAGAGTCCTGCATACCAGCCATCCAGCAGTCGGGCCATTCAGCCAGCGCATGTGTGTTCCATTACACAGGGCAGTCGTCAGAGCTTCAGGTTATATTTGGGCGTCTTTGATCTTGCTCATGGCAGAAGGTGACGCCACTGCAGTATGAAGTCACGACACTTACAGTCAAGCCCGGCGCTTAAGATTCCTTCCAAACAGACCTACAGGGGTTGGCGCTGCTAACAGATCCAGTTCATGAGACGTGGTTCGTACCACGAGTATGACCATTATCCAGAACCCTGACGCTGCTTGGTACCTGACACATTCCTGACAATTCCTGACGTTCTGAAAATAAATCTGAAAAAAGGTTCTTGCTTCATTCAAGTCACTGGGATTCTTGAAGTTTGCGAATTCCAGTGTTTTGTCAGATGTTAAATGTGAACTTTGTGGCAGATCAACAGTTATGGGTGGAGGCACCTGAACCTTTCTGCTCTGGAGCTTAGTGGAGGAACATCGTAATGCTGTTCTGCTTTGCTGCCTGAGAGTCTGGACCATGTACACTGATTTTTTTTTCAAATGATGATATTAATGAGGATGATGATGATGGTGGTGGTGGTGATGCAGATAATGGTGATGGGTAATGATCTTGATGGTTTTGATTGAGGTGGTGGATTTGATGATGGTAATGATCCTGATGGTGATGGTGGTGATGGGTAATGATACTGGTGGTGATGATGTTGATGATGGCAGTGAGGGTTGTGATGCATAATGATAGTCATGGTGTTGATGGATAATGATGGTGATGGGTACTGATAATGATGGTGATGATGTTGATGGTGGTAGTGAGGGTTGTGATGGGTAATGATGGTGGTTATGGGTAATGATACTGATGTGGCGTTGGTAATGATTGTGGATATGGGTAATGATAGTGATGGTGGCGAAGGTAATGATGATGGTTATGGGTAATGATATTGATGGTGGTGATGATGGTAATGAAGATGATGATGCTGGTGATTCAGATGGTGGTAGTGATAGTGATAGTGGTGATGATGCTGATGGTGGAATTGGCGAGGGTAATGGTAGGGATGGTGATGGTGGTGATGTAGTGATAGTGATGATGATGGTAGTAATGGTGGTGGTTGTCATGATGATTGTAGTGATGGTAATGGTGCAGATATTGATGTTGGTGATGATGGCGGTGGAAATGTTGGTTGTTATGGGTAATGATACTGATGTGGCAATGGTAATGATTGTGGATATGGGTAATGATAGTGATGGTGGCGAAGGTAATGATGGTGGTTATGGTTATGGGTAATGATATTGATGGTGGTGATGATGGTAATGAAGGTGATAATGGTGGTGATGCAGATGGGGGTAGTGATAGTGGTGATGGTCATGATACTGGTGGTGGTGATGATGCAGATGGTGGTTTTGACGAGGGTAATGGTAGGGATGGTAATTGTGGTGATGTAGTGATAGTGATGATGATGGTAATAATGGTGATGGTTGTGATCTGATTGTAGTGATGGTGATGGTGCAGATATTGATGTTGGTGATGAAGGTGACTCAGATATTGATCTTGGTGACGGTAGTGCTGGTCGTCCCAAAAGTCTAAGCTCCTCTTGTTTTATCTGAATAATGTATTATAGGAGCGCTGGGCGTTTTGAAAGCAGTATGAAGTATTGATTTGCTTCATTATGACATCGGCTACATTACACTCTCTTTTTGTGCAAAAGTTTAAGCACCCCCTGATCAGATCTGGTCAGAGCCAACCTTACTTATTAACTATGCAAACTTTGTTGCACAGTTGTTGTTTATGGAATGCAAGGAATGAACAGTAAAATCTGGCAGGTGCAAAATTTTGGGCACTCTATCTCATGGTATTGTTCGGTCTCAGGTCTGGCAGCGACTGTGTTACATGGGCTTTATTGCACGAGGGCGTTCTGTGCAGGCTGGAACTTCTTGGGCCAGTGTGGAAATGTTTCTCTCTCTGTTGCCATGGCTACTGGGGGGTGGTCTGGCATTTATAAGTCTTATCTCGGCACAGTGTGAATGTGCTGGGGTTAAAATAAGCAGATCTTGCCTAGACATAAAAGGGAGCCCGCTGATCTCTTGGTGAAAGGCGTGCGGTTTTCACTCCCTCTCTCTCCCTCCCGTCGCCGGTAATGTCGAGCACGCGCGCACCGGCATCTCGAGCGCCATCTCCTCGTGCAGTAACGGAGAGGCGTTTCCTCTCTCTCTTTCTCTCTCTCTCGGGTAAAGAGGACCGCTTTACCGCAACACTGCCTCAGTCTGGGCGAGCCTCTCACCGTGCAGGGAGGCTGCACTTTGTCTCGTGCGCGCGTCCGCTCCCGCATTGTTTTCGCAAAAGGCCCGGTGGAAGAGCGAGAGAGCAGGTGCGCCATATGGACTGTATTAATGCGGAATTAGGTCTCGTGCTTCCCGTTAGACTCGGCGCGCCACTGCGGGCTCGCTGCAGGTAAGCGGCTGTTTTGACTGGACAGATGTGATAGACAAAGATCTTCTCTGCTAGGCAACAAAACAGATGTTTGTAAGGAAGGGGGGAGCAAATTTACCTGGAAACAACATATGACCAAGAAGGTGCCATTAAGATTTAGTCTCCATAATGTTGGTTTAGGATGGAGATGATGGGGATTTCCCATCACACTTCCATAATGAGGTTCAGTCATGGTTCAGTGTGGTGATCGTCACCCTGCTGTTCCTTAAATTATTCCAGCGTTATCGTTGTCAAATATGGAAGCATCACCAAGAAAGGGTTTGATGCTGCCTTGACTATTGGGGATCGTCAATGGTTCTTAACCTTTGGCCAAAGCCTTTGATGGAATCCTTTGGCTAAGGGAAATCCATCAAGATGTAGGAAATATTGAGAAATAAAGAAGGGTTCTGCCAGAAGGTCCACATTACAAGTCACTCTGGATGAGGGGGTCGGCTAACCGTCCTTAAACTCTCGGAAGCTTTGTTGTTCACAAATATGAGAACATCACCAAGAACGGGTTTGATGCCCTGGCTATTCGGGATCCTCCAGCGTTCTTAACCTTTTGCCAGAGTGGGTCGATGGAACCCTGGAACGGAAATCTGTCCAGATGTTGGACATATGGAGTGACCTGTCAAGTTCACGCCTTTAATAGGGAAGGGTTCCGAATGTCAGAACTGTATGAATTCCATACAGTATCGGATGTTAAGGCACTAGACCAGAGTGTACCAGTCCCAGAGCTGGCACTGTTTGGTCCACAAGCAAGACCCTTAACTCAGTAGCTTGGATTGTATCCTTAGTAAGTCTCTGGAAAAAAGGGAGTCTAGACCATCATGGATCCTCCACCGTTCTTAACCTTTGGCCAGAGTGGCTTGATGGAACCCTGGAACGGAAATCTGTCCAGATGTTGGAAATATGGAGAAATTGAGAAGGGTTCTGTCAGAAGTCCCATTTCTGGGTCCACGAGCAAGACCTTTATCTCAGTAGCTTGGATGTATCCGTAGTAAGTTGCTGTGGACAATGGGGAAATTCTGGCTTAATGCTTCCTCGATGCTGATGCAGTTTGACCGATGCCGACATGGCATTTATAATGAAACAGTCAATAATTTCCAAGTTCTAACGACCGATGCACCTGCAGTTGGGCCTCTTTGGTCAGTTGGCTGTTCTTTTCAAGTCTTTGGTGGTCAGGGTTGCAGGAGCTCTGACGCTTATCCGCATATCCCTAGAGTGTAGGCCTAACATCGCGGGGCTAGATAGGGGTTTTCGGGTTTGTTCTGTGGTGCGGGGAGCAAATATTGACTCTCAAACAAAGCAAAGGTTTTCAACTGGCATTCGACCCGTTCCTCAATCAGCAGCAGCTTATTTTTCAAATTTGACTGAAAGCAATGATCCTGCATATAGCGAGTTGATGCCTTGGGTTTCCTCCAGGTACCAAGGTACTAACCCCTGTGGCCTCTCACATTACCCTCCAGCATACCTTTCTGTTCTCAGACTCTGGCACCTACGGTTTTATTGTTGCGTGCGTTTTGGGACGCAGCCGCGTTGTTAATCCCCGTGTGAAGTAGCTGTGCTCAGGATGAGGTCACAGGGGAACAGGAAGCGGTGTTGCGTTTCCCTGTAGCTGGGATTAGCGTTGTACTGATGGTGATAGCAGGCAAATCAGCATCTGAAGTTTCTCCTGACCGAATGGTGGAGATCTGTCAGTCGGCGGTGTTATGGTAACTAATACCCTGTGAAGAATTCGCAGACAGCTTCCCCTGAAAGATTCCCCTGAACATGATTGTTGTTTCAGTGCACTTTTAATTATTATTTTTTGCTGTGTGCGCTCCGTGGTTTTCTTCCAGAGTTCGACAGATTGGCCAGGCATTTAACAAATAAAATCACACACCCGCACTTATGCTCAGCAATCAGAGCTGAAATGTGTTTGCAAGCACAGTTTTGCCACCCTCATGACTGTGTGTGTGTGTGTGTGTGTGTGTGTGTATATACCTTGTCTCCCTATAATTCTGATGACCAAATGCCCTAACAATGATAGGAAAACCTTGCAATTCTGTTTTGCCGGGTGTCAGTTTTTTTCTTTCCATGTGTGTGTGATTCGGTGATTAAAATGATTCGTTGTTTCAGACACCAATTGACCAAT
>JAJAGP010003310.1:0-77719 GCA_025084515.1 Ancistrus triradiatus | reverse complement strand
GCCACCTTAACACTTTCTCATAGTTGGATTCACTTGTGTATGTAGATCAAGGGTCAATGAGCTTACAAAACAAATTTTGTGTTTCAATAATTAGTGCTAAAGGTATTCAAATGACAAGGGTGCCCAAATTTATGCACCTGCCTAATTTTGTTTGAATAATTACTGCACACTTTCTGTAAAACCTATAAACTTAATTTCAAATATTACGGTGTTCATCTGCTATATGATATATTTACCTGAAATTGCTGAGCTGGACAACCAATGATTTATAAATAAAAATCATGAAAATTATCAGGGGTGCCCAAACCTTTTCATACGACTGTATATACTGAATGCTTTCCAAGTATAGACTGCATACTTCCATACTACATAATTTCCCAGTATATAGCGCATACTATCAAAACAAACAACTCTATACTGTCAAATCGAAATTTATTATGTACTAAATATGCCATATTGGTTCTGTATATACTGCATACTGCATATTGGACACTGCCCCAGTATGTACTGCATGCTGGATGCATTCCCAGAATACACTGCATACTGCCCCTTTATGTAAAGGGTTATGGGCGGCACAGGGTGGGAACCATTTATAGGATGTCAATCCTTTGCAGGGCACACACACACAGACACAGACACACACACACACACACACACACACACACACACAGTCACATTGGGACAATTTCAGTTGGCCTAACGCATGTCTTTGATATGTGGGAGGACACTGGGAGAAGATGAAAAGTCCACACAGACGGAATCCAGTCTGGGTATCAAAGGGGAAATCTCTAGAGCTATGAGGCAACAGCACTAACCATGCCACCATTGGGTTTAGTATGAATTGCGTAAGTATTTGAAGTGCTGTGTTGGAGAATCTCGAGTGTTTTTTGAGTGCCCAGATGAGAATTACACTATACACAAACTGTTATATTTAAGTGTAAAGCGATATGCATGTGAGATGATTGTTTTGCTTCCTTTAGTGCAGTTCATTTGCAAGGAAATTAGTACTCTGTTATATAAGTGCTTCGAAATGTTCTCCTATGGGCTCCTTTCATTCTCCAGCTTATTACATATTATAATAGATGCTGTCAAGTTGAGGCACTGAGTCTTACTGGATCAATTTCTCAAATAAAACTGTCAATGCAAAAGCTGATGCAGTGCAAATGCTGACTGTGTCTCAGTCTAGGAACGTTGTAATGGTGGATGGTAATAAGACTAGGCAATATGAATGAAAAGTAACCACTAAGCTAAATGAGCCAGGCTACTGGCTCATGGTAACTTGCTACGGCACATATATTGTTTCCATATACCACAACGAATACCGCATACAACAAATCAAACTAAAGCAATGACTTTCATAACACACACAGACCATAACCCGATACTAGGCGTACCGTATCACTGGAAGCATGCCGGGAGCCTCCGGAGAGAAGCCTGAAAGTTTTTTATTTAATGTCGCTATCAGCATCAGTGGCCATTTCAGCGACACACACAAGGTTACATCTATACACAAGTTTACAATGCCAGTTCAGCGTAATCAGTTGTATGTGTTTGGATTGTGGGAGGAAACTGGAGTACCCAGAGTAAACCCACACGGACATGGGGAGAACATACAGACGCCACACAGAGAGAACCCAGGCTGCTCCACCCTGGTTTTAAACCCATGACCTTCTTGCTGTGAGGCGACAGTGCTACCCCCAAGCCACTGTGATGCCCGGAGAGGAGCGGAACAAATTTCAGATCCCCGATTAATTCATTCTGTAATCACTCTGCTCTCACTCCACTCCAGAATTTCATTTTTCCCACTCTCTGCTCGCTCTCTGCTCAAAAAAGTTCTGTATTCACTCCGCTCCGGGGTTTTCATCTCCCGCCCAGTGTTTTCTGTACAGCTCAGCAGTACAGTGTGGCTTTGAAAGTTTTCATCAATAAAACTGGTACCTAACAAACTGTTACCTTGACTGCTCGTACAAATATCAATGACCAATGCGACCTCTCTAGTTGGCTGTACAGGCTGTGCAGTTTATTCTCCACCTCCAGCAGTTCAGCGAACAGAGCTGCAATAAGTTGCGACACAGCCAAGCTGTCTGGCATTTGCAAAATAACGCATGCCTTCACGTTCCCCCTTGGTGAGTGGCTCATAGTCCATGGATGTCATGCCCCACGGCCTCACCCTGGTTATTCCCTCGCTCGCATCTGCTGGGAGCGGGCGGGACCAGATCGCCCACAGTCCTATAGGACACCATGGGACTAATGCTGACCAATCTGGGAGCTCCTTCCGAACTAAGGAACCCAGATTACTCATTGAACACATGTGTGGGGCTCCCAATATAAGCTTGGTTGTTGGAGACATTTGTCGCGTAGTGTACCCCCATCCGAGCATATCGAGTGCCTCCACCAGTGTGGATTACCCCCACCATGTGGCTCCGCCAGGCAGTGAATGTACTTACATCTCATCGCTCCATCCCTTTGAGGATTTATTTCCGGTTTGTTCCTCGTCAGCCAGGTTAGTTACGTGTATCGTTCCGAACATCTCTTTCTCTCGTGCGTCTCCCAGCCTCGCCATGTTAGTTTCATGGCTTGATTAGAGCGTTCCTACGCTCTTTGTTTTGCCTGCATTTCCTTCACTCGCCACGTTAGTTCTGTTTGTTTCAAATGTCCTTACGCTCTCTTTTCCTCCCGTGCGTGCCCTGCTCTCCATCTTAGTTCTGCGGCTCGTTTCTAGCATTTTCACGATCTTTCTTTTGTTCCTGCATTTCCCCAGACGCATCCTTTGTTTAGTGGACTATTTCCGTTCGTTTCCCGTTTTCAGTTCGGGTTTTGGGTTCCCTTTTTTGTTATCTGTGTAAGTTTTGAACTGGAATGTGCACTCGTCTCTCCCGTTTCTCTGCACTCGTTTCAGTGGACACCATTTTGAAGAAGGCTTGACCTGGTTCCTTTACTTTTTACACTTTTATTTTGGCCTGACTTTGCAGGAAGAAGTTTTTAATTCTGTACCTCTCTTCTTCATCTACAATCATTGGTTTTATAAATTACACCTCTAAACAAAGTTTGGCACAGCATACTAATGTTTACAAATTGCTTCATCTAATTAAAAATAGTAGTCTCTGAGCTTGTTTTCTGGTACCAGCTCTAGCCCCGCACAGTAAGAGGTTCCTCAGCTTCAGCTCCACCCAAGCTGTTCTTCCATCATCAGCTCCAGGCCTACCATACTGAGACCAAAGAGGACAGTAACTCTCTCCCTCCTCCGGTCGAATGAGGATGCCATGCCACCAAAACTTTCCCACCAAGAACACAAGATCCTACAGTCACTCTGTGTACTAGACTGTATAATGTTGATATGCATATTATTAAGTTATTCTATAATTTTACGTTATTCTATGCTACAGCTTTTATTATTCTATAATTTATTATACTCTTCATAATATTTCATTGTAATTGTTTATGAAATCTTCCTAAGGAAGATGGGTCCCTTTTGAGTCTCGGTCCTCACAAGGTTTCTTCCTGATAACTATTAGGGAGTTTTTTCCTTGCCACTGTCGCCCTACATTTACTCAGTTTAGGATTGGCCTTATGATTTGAGGCAGTGCTCTGTTGTAGAAAGCACTATATAAATAAAGCTGACTTCATCTGACTACATAATTGGACTTTTAGGAATCAATGCTCTGAGGGTACAGTACTTGCATAGAATATACTGTGAGAACTCAAAATGTACATGTAGAACCTTTTTTTTCAGAGGCTAGAGGCTTATGTAAGAGATAAAAACATGTACCTACATTTCATTCTCTCATCTCTCTAGCTTGTTCTTACTTCCTCTGACTGAACCTGACAGTCGTCATTCTGTCTATGTCAGGGTAACACGAGCTCTGTATGCATGATGGAAAAAAATAAAATAGTAATACCGTTGTCATACCTTGACATGACCTGTCAGACATTTGGTTCGCCAGGAGTCCATCTGCGAGGCTCTTTACAATTTTATAACAACGTGAGCCACATAATAAATGAAACAGTTCACGACCTGAGTATCAACATCCAGAGTCAGTGTGAATCCTGCGGTGCTTATGTAGTTTCCTCAAAATTAGTATTAAATAATATATTTGCTTAGGAACATCTAGCTCTCCTTCTAGGTCCGTTCCCTAGTGAGATCAAATTTAAGGTTCTGCTATGTTCTCCTGTTACATATCTGAATGATCTGAACCATTCCCTTTTGCAGATATAGTCCTTCATCTGAGACCCCAGGATTCAGTCTGCGGGGTGGATCTGGCACATGAAGGAAGGGTCTTGGGGTTTAAAGCCTGGATACCTACTGATAAAAGAAATAAAAGAATTTGTTCTGTTGGGGAAACTTTCTTTAAGTTCTACAATGAGGTCAGTGATTGCTCAGTGAGTATGCTTGTGATAATGACAGGACGGCTGAGTTCAAAAACACACAAAAACTGCCAAGCTATTATAGTTAGCAAAAGACCTTGATCTCTGAGCTGCATTAGGTGTGGCGTACCATAGCTGACCCTTTTTGCAATCTATCTCTATAAATCTGGACTGGAAAGGATTTATTTTTGCCCTACAAAACACGGGTGTCCAGTGGTAAGTGCTGTTGCCCCATAGCTACAGAGACGCAGGTTATTCAAATCCATTTGCATGGATGGAGTTTGCATGTTTCTCATCGATAGGTGATATTACAAAAACAACCACAGAAGTTCAGTCATATGAAACAGAGGCTCAGTGAGTAAATGTGAACCAGTTTACTGTATGTGGTTATAGGTTAGAGAGAATATGCAGATAGTGGAGGGACAAACCAAGGAGTACTACTTACAATAAGGACAGGTACAAAAACTTATAAACACCGTTTACAGCTTGTGTACAAATAAGTAGTGGAAAGTCATCCACACAAACATGAGTAACTTATACAAAAAAGTCCTCTAAACACACTCAACTGTGTTAGAAAGTCCAAACATGAGCTAAACAAGCAAGCAAGGAAACAACCAATAAGGGGTAGTTACTTGTACACACACAGGATGGATTTGTGCACTTTAACTCCCGCCTGTGCTCATGGATCCGCATAGGTTGATTGGCTATTATGTCAATAGCTAAAATAAACAGCTGCAACATCTGCAGTTACAATACAGATTTTAATTCTTCCTTTTATTTTATTTTTTTATTTCCATTAAAGCAAAACCAGACGTTGATCGGATGGTCACCTACCTGTAATTAAACACTCATCTTTTCTTTTTTTACAGCTTGTAGGTTTTTTTTGTACAGAGACTAGAGCTCAGAAATTTTCATACACAACAGATGCCACTTAATCCTACTTTGTATCAATGTACAATTGGTTCTCTACATGATTTTGCTTGGCAAACCTAGCACTGACTTCAGCAATGGCAAATCAGCTTGTACCAGATATGTGGCAAAACACACTAACGTGCCACTATATGCCAATGTTGTCAATGGCTGAGGATGGTTTCCACTACTCGCATAATGACGGGCACTGGTGATTTTTCACTGGTCCAGTTCCATTGGTTGAATGGGGGTTGTGAAATGGTGCAGAGAGCAAAAATGGTCTACACTCTTATACAAGTTTCAGGTGGCACCATGAAGGGATGTTTATGTTTTACCTTCAGAAGAACCCTTAAATGTTCAATGAACACTAGAACAGAAAGCCTCAACCTAGAGTCATTAGGAATTAAATAAATCAGTCAACAGTTGTCTTAGTCTGAATAATTGGCATTGACAGTGGACTACTCCAGAAAGTCCTGGGTCCAAGTCCCAGCATTGTCCTTAACCCATGATTGCTTGGCTTGTATCAGTTGGAAGTCACTCTGCATAAAGCATCAAGTTTGGGAAGAGGACATGAAAACAGATAGACAATACCAGAATGGGACCTGGTAGGGAGACTCCTCGCCACTTAAACGCCCTTCAACCCAGGATCTGACAGTGAGATCCCTCACCTGGGCACTCACCCTGTATGGTACGCTAAATTATGTCTATGAAGAACATTAGGAATATTAGAAGTGTTTTGAGTGGTAATCCTAGATACTGTCATACCAGGGGTGCCAACGTCTCATCCACATAGTCAGCAGAGCACAATAAAACTGATTAAATCCCCCACAACCTGCAAATGTGTACAGTTTAACCATATTTATATCTAACATGTTTACCCAAATCACATTTCACTGTTAGCCTACCTGGGGTTATTTAAGGTGTTCATAATTATCACGAGACATTACTTATTCATTAAAGTAGCTCATGGCACCAGCTTTGCAATCTTGCTGTGCCAGCAGGACTAATGTATGCGGCACATAAAGGTTACAGCGCTGGGTTGGGGCGCAGCTGAAAATCTAAGCTTGCAGTATGATAGGGGGTGAACAACTTGATAAGTGATAGGTGTTTATATATGGAGCAAATATGAGGCTTGGGACTGGTTACACGGCTTCTTTTTGACACTGTGATAGAAATGAATAAGAAATATATTATAAATGCATTTCATATTCATGTGGGTTCAGGATAAACAGAGGGAAAGAGATAAAACCACAAGGGCAGCTTTGTTTTTCAGAAGGTTTTTTTCATTCCTGATTGGCATCTGAACATTAACATTACACAGCAAGACGACTGACGGTCGCAATGTGAATGTATTTTGCCTTCTTAATGTCTCTACTGAGTGGTTTAGTCAAGACCCAAAACCGGGAGTGGCCGAGACTGAGGAGAGAACAGAGAAGATCTGATTAACATTTTTGTTCATTATACAAGAATAAAAAGTTATGTAATTGACTTTACATTTGTTATACATTTTATAAATTTTATTTAGGACTATAAAATTAATTTATTTATTAATATTTCATCATAGATTTGGTACAATACAACATGAAATATATTATATAGCCTGATTGATTATTATTAATTAATATTTCAAATATAATCTTAGTCAAATTCTCTCAAACTTAATCAGAAGTCACAACATAAAGTCAACTGACTATAGTGAACAACATTTATTATATCTGTTTTCTTTTATTAAATATGAAAAAACATAATACTTATTACAGATTTTTGCAGGACAGGGGGTATAGTCTAACGAGTGGGCGAAAATGCACACTTGAAGCCCAGTTAGCCAATCAGAGTGCATATTTGATGTAGGCATGTAGAGAATGACTAATTCTATTTTTGAATGGATTGTGATATGAATATTCAATAACGAATGGAAAAAAAAAGTCCTGCTTTATAATTAACGTTACCTCAGACAGAACTCATTGGACTCGACAACAATTTCAATTTTTTCTGAGTCCATTCTTAAGCCCAAGACCGAGACAAAGACTGAGATGAGACCAAGGACCGGACCCGTACTTTGTAAGGACTTGAGTACTACAAACACTACTGTCTACATAGGTTCACCTCCAGAACTTTAGATAGACAAGCTAATATAATGGTTCAAGTATTCAATCATTCATTTTAACTTTCTTATCTGCTTCATCCTGGGTGACAGGTGTGTGGAAGAGTCAGTGCCCAGCTGGCAGCCGATAGGGAAAAAAGGCAGGGGGAGCAACCCATATATAGGTTCAAATATTGCTGGAAGCATTTAATTTTTTTATTTGCACATTTTTTCACCCAGAGTCACAGCAGAGGCTCCAGCACTTATCCCTGGAGAAACACAGGGCACAGGCATAATGCATGCATTTGCATCGCATGCCATGGATGAGAATGCCAGTTTCCATCACAGCACATGAAACGTAGAAAAGAAAGCACCACTAAGTCTCTAGAGTATGGACAAAGCAACTGATTGAGTACGAAAACAGGTGCATCCATTTCAAAACTGTTTAGTTAATTTAGTTAGTTTAGTTAAGTATACAGTGGTACTATACTGTAGTCTGTCAATTTGAAACAAATCTACATTAATAAACAACATGATGAAGGAAGTCCATCTTGGACAAACTGAATCTCTGCCAAAATACTGGAGTAAAAACTTTGGTCATTACACAGGTACACATTTACACTATAAGTAGCGGCGAATGTAGAGGTGGGCAGAAGTACACAGGTTCTTTATGTAACAGTACTACTTTATCAAAAATTTTTGGCTTATACATTTTACGCAAGTTGTTTTACGCATTTTACTTTAAAAAAAGCCTTTCTAACTCAATTTTTGGAACAGGATTGTCTTTTATTTAACAGGCCAAGAGGTTCACATCCTTTACACCGAGGATACAGCTACATGAATCATCTGCAAAAATCATACAAATGATATCATCTTTTAGCTAACCACAGCAAAAAAAAACCGAGAACATTTTTCAAGCATGAAGAACCAAAAGATTTATACTTTATAATTTTTTATTATATATAAATGCTGCTAAACTCGCTCATAACTAGAAACATGTGGCAACCATGCAATAATGCAATAAATCATTGATATTTTGACCCAAACAATAGGTATCATCAATTCCTTTGACACACTGTCATTGCATTGTGCGGCTTCTTTTAAATACACCACTACAATGTGAATTTATATTTATATAATATATATTCCAAAACCTTTAGAAATAGTATATATATCTTTTTGTTATACCACTTATAATATTCACAGAAATTCAGTCACCTTGTCCCCGTTTTAGGGAAATGGAAAAACCTCTAGTGGCGCAAACGCTTGGGCATACTTGACATTTTCCTTTCTGAAATTTTGAGTTCATATGAGTATCTCTATGAACTCTCAGAGATGTATCATATAAATGTAAAGGTGTACCTGCTCTGCCAAGAGATCCTTCACAATCATGAAGCACGGCAACGTGTGGTGGAGCGCCTACAAAAAGAGATGCACGACCATGCGAGAGGACAGAACCACGGCGATTGCGTCATTTTTGGCAGTTGCAAGACGAGAAGTATACACTTAGCATTCTGATATGTGCTTCATCAGATGCCTGACTAGAACTGATTAAATATAAGAGAAAAGAAAACATAAACAAATAAACAACATTAGACTTATGAAAACCTAAACAAACCTGGTTTTTTGAAAGTACAGACAAGTTTAAATAGATAATCAAGTTAAAGTACAGATACCTAAAAAAATGCTTAAGTAACAAAAAATACTTTCTTACTTACACCCGCTGCAGGAAATGGTACAGTGGCGACAAGCAATGAGATTAAACATCCCAAAATTGAGGAACATAGTCATTCAGCCAAGATGTTTAAAATATTGTGATTACTTTTGCAATAGACCTAAAAGGCTGGTGTAGACAACAGAAAGTCAAGCTCTTTATAATTTACAGCAATATGAGCTTGTGCATAACCCCTTTTTAATAAACATGCAGCAAATAGCAGACCACACACGGAAGCAATGAAGACTTTACCGGGTTACGGATCCATAGGGGGTTTATTATTACAAACATCAGAGTAGATGGAAGAGGACCAGAATCAAAACTAGAACAAGCCACATTAGCATAAAGTCCCAGAGAGCAAAAACCCAAAACAGCAAGTCAAGGAACAGGGCCAAAATCAAAACCACAAGATCCACAATATAATCAGATTCAGGAAGGAAGAAAACAGAGGTAGTAAAAAAATAATGGTTCAAAAGGATATTTACCATGGATTTTTTTTTTTTTTAAAACATTGACATTTTTGATTAGTTTTGACACTGATGTGGCCTCATAGCCTGAAATAAAAATATCGTTTGAAATTTGTGGCTGGTTTGTGACATTTATTAGTTACAGTTTTAAACGTCTTGTATGTAAATTCAATTTTAAATTTAATATTTCGAACTTATAAAACGCTTTTATTTCTTTATTATTATTATTATTGTTAGTAGTGTTCTACATTTTAGTTTCAGTGTTACCTCACATGCCTTGTGTAACGTGACTAGAGTGATCAGGCAAGATTTAAAAAGTGCTATATTTACTCAATTTCAGAAAAACTTATTTTATTTTTCAATTAAAACCTAGAGCAGTTTTTCACTTACAGTTACAGTTCGTTATGCAGTGAGCAGTGTAATCATTGCATTCCTTTTTAAGTAAAAGATACCAAAAATAACTCCATAACTTTCAAACCAGAATGAATAGTAATAAAACCTGAATCTAAAAAAAACAGATCTAAACACACAAAAAAAAAAATGAAAAACTAAACCCAATTTCAACTGAAAAAGACAAATACTATAAAATAAGGATAATAAATATAATTGAAAACACACCCTTAAAACTTCAACAAACTTCACAGATGAGGCCTCGATCCTCCAAATCATGAATTGAACGAATATATGCTGTACATATTATGATTAAACTAAGATATGCAGCACCTTTTTAAAATGATTTTCTATTCTTACAAACCTTGAGGGTTTTTGCCATTACAAGGTTACTTACTTAGCAGGATGTTATTCTCAGAAACGTCTGGCCTTTGCAACCGCGTTATTAAGAAAATGGCTTTTTCTCAATTGTCTTCATTTTGGCACGGGAAGTGGTCAGTTAAAACAAGTGAAAGGCTGAAATAAATCGATCTAGACATTTCTTCCATCACAGGCTGCATTGTTTACAGCGAACACACTGTTGATCTTGCTGCAAGGTGCTGCCCATGGTTACAGCTCAGCAAGTGCTTCAAGAAAAGCTACCTCTGGAGATTAACCATACTGGGCCAATATTATTCAACCAGAGTCACCATGTCCCCTCACAACTCACCGCACCAGAAGATCACTGTAGAGCTGCGCTACTGATGTACTCAAGGGAGGACAAATGAGACAAAGCCATAGAATAAAAAACACGATTCCAAGCAGTTCTTGTGCAGCAGGACTGTAATTTGTTTCAATGATATTACGGAAAGCAATTGTTTATGGTCTGATTGCATGTCAAAAATCAAAGCTGCCACAGCAAAACGTATGTTTAAAAACAGGAATCTTTTTTCATCAAACTGTGAGTTGAGTGTCACATTTTCTACATGGAATAAGATGTGGTCCCTGGCAGAAGATTACACGTTACCCACAAAGAGTAAAACATGGGTGCAATTATTTTAACATTTGCATATATATAGAAAACCAAAACCACTCAAGTGTAAAAAAAAAATACTCTCCCACACTTAAAATGTGTAAAATCTCTTATGATTGCTGTATTGTCTTTAACAGGTTGTGGGAAAAAATAAGCCATTACAAGTCATGGATAATATTGCATATGGCCTTAATTTAATCTGAATCGAATTACTGACAATTCAAAAAAGCATGTACATGCAGTAGCCTAGCCTTTACATCATAATACTGATACATAAGAAAAGGATCTAATAAATTAGAAGAATAAAAAAGAAACTTGTCTTGGCTGTGATTCCCACTTTTCCAAAAACCCACCTGATAGGACATTGATCCAAGACCCTGGATGGAATCAACCTGCACTACCAGTTACACTACAACAGTGTTATGATTGAAAGTTTGTGAACCCTTTAGAATTTTCTATATTTCCTTCTGCAAAAAATATTGACCTAAAACATCATCAGATTTTCACACAAGTCCTATAAAAGTAGATAAAGAGAACCCAGTTAAACAAATGAGACAAAAAGAAATTTATAACATGGTCATTTATGTATTAAGGAAAAATGATCCAATATTACACAATAGTGAGTGGCAAAAGTATGTGAACCTCCAGGATTAGCAGTTAATTTGAAGGTGAAATTAGAGTCAGTGTGTTTTCAATTCAATGGGATGACAATCAGGTGTGAGTGGAAACCCTGTTTTAATTTAAAGAACAGGGATCTATCAAAGTCTGCGGAGGTTTGTGGAAGTGTATTATGGCACGAACAACCCCCCCCCCCCCCCCCCCCATTTTTTGATTTTTGAGACCTCAGAAAAAGAGTTTGTTATGCTCCATCATCAGACTGGAAAAGATTACAAAACCACATTCAGACAGATTGTGTCCAAATGGAGGGAAATACAAGACCATTGTTATGTCACCCTCACCAGGAGTGGTCGACCAACAAACATCACTCCAAGAGCAAGGTGTGTAATAGGTTGGCGAGGTCACAAAGGACCCCAGTGTTGTAACTTCTAAAGCAACTGAAGGGCCTCTCTCACATTGGCTAATGTTAATGTTCATGAGTCCTCCAAATCAGAAGAACACTGAACAACAAATGGTGTGCATGGCAGGGGTTGCAAGGAGAAAGCCACTGGTCTCCAAAATAGAACATTGCTGTGGTCTGCAGTTTGTTAAAGCATCACGTGGACAAGCCAGAATGCTATTGGAAGAATGTTTTGTGGACGGATGACAGACGTTTTTTGGTTTAAAAGAAAAAGCGTTATGTTTGGGGAAAGGAAAACACTGCATTCCAGGATAAGAACCTTATCCCAATCTGTGAAACATGGTGGTGGTGTAGTATCATGGTTTGGGCCTGTTTTACTGCATCTAGGCCCAGGACGGTTTGCCATCCATTGATGAAACAATGCATTCTGAATTATATCAGATAATTCTAAAGGAAAATGTCAGGACATCTGTCCATGAACTTGAATCTCAAGAGAAGGTGGGTCATGCAGCAAGACAATTGAACCCTAAGCACACAAGCTGTTCTAACCCAAAGAATGGTTAAAGAAGAATAAAGTCAATGTTTTGGAATGGCCAAAGTCAAAGTCCTGTCTTAATCCAATCGAAATGTTGTGGAAGGACTGAAGCGAGCAGCTAATGTGAGGAAACCCACCAACATCCCAGAGCTGAAGCTGTTCTGTACGGAGGAATGGGCTAAAATTCCTCCAAGGTGTGCAGGACTGATCAACAGTTACAGGAAACGTTTAGCTGCAGTTATTGCTGCACAGGGGGGTCACACCAGATACTGAAAGCAAAGGTTCACATACTTATGCCACTCACTAATATGTAATGTTGGATCATTTTCCTCAATAAATAAATGACCAAGTATCATATTTGTGTCTCATTTGTTTAACTGGGTTCTCTTCATCTACTTTCAGGACTTGTGTGAAAATCTGATGATGTTTTAGGTCATATTTATGCAGAAATATAGAACATTATGAAGAGTTCACAAACTTTCAAGCACCACTGTATAAACCTTGTATCTTCTAAACTGCCAGCTCAGTGTATACTATATCAAATTATCTTGAATAATAAATGTACATCAGTGTCTCTCTGGAAGTGCAATTTCCAATCTCTGATGTTTCCACATAACACCATAACCTGTCAGCGCTGAAACAGTTGTCACTTCCATGAATATAATAAATTACCTATTAGAAATGTCGTATTGCTTCCATAACCTCGTGTCACATTGAATTACCTTCAAAGGCAGCTTCCTACAAGCATACTTGTTTTGGGTGAAGTATGAGGTATTACAGGCCATAATATATCTGTTGCAATGCACGTCTTTTACCTCTTCAACCCCATCCATCAGTGGAAATTAACTACCATAGATGCTACTAACCAGTTATTATTCTATACACAACTGTGATACTGACATGGAAGTGTATGCTGTCCTACTAAGTGGTACTTTGAATAAAAAGCATTCTGTTGCCAGAAATTGACACTGATTATCACTGTTGAGGGTAACGTTTCCATTTAAATATTTAGTAGTCACATTACAGTTACTAACATAAAAAACACATTATTTGTGTTACATTTTTCTATAAAAATATCGATTTTAATACCCATAGCATGAAACATTTCCTATGCTGTTCTCGACGTAATTTCTGTGTGAACTAACATTTGACAGAGCAGTTCGTCATGTGACTGTGAATGTGACGAATCTGGATCTTTTACCTGAGTCGACTCCCAAATGGCACTTCATTTCATTCGTCCTGTTTAACGCTGTATCACTTATCACTCAACTTATTAAATGTAAGTATACTCATCCATGTAATTTCCATAATTTTGACATTATGTCTGGTAAAAAAAAAGATTAAATGTGAAACATCACAGTTACACGTGTATTAAACGTTTTATTTATACTGAACGTTGTAGTGTTTTGCTACAAATACTAAACAAACACAGTGCTTGTGGTATAAAAAGAATCAAAGATGGTAGCTATATGAAAATGATCAATATTGAGTATTAAAACTTTACTTTACATGTGTTTGGGCTAAGCACTCAATCATCAGATGCTAAAAATGCCCCTGGTTTGTAGCATACTATCTGCACTATTTGTGTTAGATGTACTGTGGCATTATCCCCCTGTACCCAGAATCATTACCCACTAATGATAACATTATCCGCTGTCCCTGACCAAATGTGATTTTCTTGTTGCTGGTTTTGAATAATGATCATTTATTCTCTCACACTCAAGTGTTTGGGCAACTTGACCATTGCAGGGACTCGAAGCCAATGCAAGGTTTCCCAAACCAAGTAAGCCCATAACATCAAGTATAGGCTAGTGAAATTCATTTTATACATGTTTAATGTTGTTTCTACTGCTACATTTTGTAAGTAAATCATTGAAAGAAATATTGTATATAATTTTAGTACTATTTAGATTTGTTTGTAGATTTGATTGCAGTATAGTTGTAGGAGTTTTAGAATGTAACTTAAAAGTTAAGTAATGAGTAATGAGATTACATTTTCCAGGAAGTAATGAGTAAAGTAATCCCATTACCATGTTAGTTGAGTAATGAGATTACATTTTCCAGGAAGTAATGAGTAAAGTAATCCCATTACAATGTTAGTTAAGTAATGAGTAATCAGTAATGGATTTCTTTTTTTTTGAGTAACTACATCAACAATGCTGCTTAAGTACTATATTTTTAGCAAAGTGTTTGTTTGATGATTGAAAAAAGTAGTCTAACTGCAAACCAACATGCTGTAGCAGCAAGGGATTGATGAACTGTGCATATCATTAGATGGGTTTGCAGTTATACAAAGCAGGGCCAGACCTATCATGTTTGGTGCCAGTTGCCAGTTACTTGCCAAGTCCATAGGCACAAACTTGAACCAAATCCATTTCTGTTCTTGGAATCTACTCCAACCTCAACCTCAATTACAGTCAAACTTTGTTGCCCTAATTTATTTCTTTTGGAACTCAGAACCAGCTATGCAATTGCAGCCTAGTCTACCGATGCCAGAGACCATTCCACAAATGCACTTAGATGATACACTCAGCACAAAATAAATGTAAAAAAAAACTTCCAATAAATAAGCTTACTCGAAGGTCCAACAGTAGCAGGTTGGTGCACCAGGGATTTGAACTCAGAACCTTATAATTAGTAGATTAATACACACTTTCAAGAGCACTCACTGTACACCCATAGGCAAGGGGCTAACAAATTGTTCATGAGATCAGATAGTTTACGAGGTGCAGTTGCATACCTAGTACGAAGGGCCAGGTGTAGCACAATTGGTGCAGTTTATCAGGTAGTTGTCAAAATGTTCTTAAGCACAACGCTTAACCAAATCCATTCCTATTATTGGAACGGACTCCAGCCTCAGTTTGAGTTGAGTCTTACTTCTCTGTGATATTAAGCCATTCCTTTTAGCACTTAATGCCAGTCTCAGCAAGTGGTAAGACTGCCGATCCCCAGGACCAGCCCTTCTACAATTGTACAGGTACGGACCTGTTACAATAAGCATTTGAATGTTAAGGGCCTTATTCATAAAACTGCATGAAATACAATATCTCTGGCTCAAGGTCCCAAATGTACCAGCTTGGAGGAGCAGAGTTTTGAACTCACGACTTGCCCAATTAGTATATTATCAAACATTTATCAAGGACGGTGTTGAACTAGCAACACTGCACACCCACGAGCTGTAACAACAAGGAGCTGATGAATGTGCATAGCATTAGATTGGTTTGTAATTGTATACCTACAAAGCAGGCACATTTATTGCCAGTTGCCAAGTTTCCAGGCACAAAGCAGAAATGAATCAATTTCTATGCTTGGAACGACTCCACCGCTTCACATATTTTGTGCCTTTGATGTATTTCTTTTGGGAGTCAGTACCAGTCGTGCTCTTGCTATTGCTATACCATGAGACCACATGACATTAACACTCGTTCAAGGGCCCAACACTGGCAGCTTGGCAAAGCTGGGACTTGAGTTCATAACCTTCTAATTAACGCACACGTTCCAAAGAAAAAATTAAGTCTAACAGTACACCCAGAGGCAATGGACTGACAAACTGAGTCGAACATCTGATGGGATACAGTGAACAATTACAGTACCATGCAAATGGTTTAGGCACAGAACATTTTTACAGTATTTGTGTTTATTTGAAGTCTTCTGCATTACTTTATCAGTGAGAAAATATACATTTTTAGATACTACAACATTTCTAGTACAAAAGATGAATCCTTCAGTATGATTTCTGTATTTAGTAAGTAACATAGCACTTTCCAGATACAAAATAAGTTCTGGATATTTCTGGAGAGTTTAACCCTAAAATCTTACTTACAGCAGTGATTATCTTGCATGAGCAAGGTCTCTCCTGAGATGAAATTTCATGGCAGACAAATGTTTCCAGATGTGCTTTCTAAGTTCTTTTGCTCAAGCACAAAGGTGAACTTCCTCAGATTTCCTCGGACTCCATCTGTGTGGATGTCCTTCCAGTGTCCGTATGAGTTTACTCTGGGTGTTCCAGTTTCCTCCAACAGTCCAAAAACATGCATTAGGTTAACTAATTACACTAAATTGGCCCAAGTTGAGAAGGTATGATTAGTTAGAAATAACCTTGAGTATCGATGTAACCTTGTGTCCATTGTTAATAGCCATCGATGGCTGAAAGCTAAGTCAGATTTATTTATATAGCACTTTTTACAATGGAGCATTGTCTCAAAGCAATATCTATGGCCAATCCCAAATTGAGCAAGCCTAGGGTGACAGTGTCAATAAACTCCGTAACAGTTATGAGGAAGAAACCTTAGAAGGACCAATACTCAAAAACCTCCTTGGGTGGTGTAGATGATAAATGTAGGAATGAAACTAATTTATCTAATCAAATAAGTCTTATAGTGATAGTTCATTACATTATAGTAGGGTAAAAATATGCATATCGGCATAATGTGGTCCGATACACAGTCACTCTAGGATCATGAGTCATCTGCAGGAAAGCTCTTGGCAGCATTTTGTCCCCAGTCAACCGGAGGAGGGAGAGTTACACCTCTGGTGTGGCCTGGGCTTGGTGAGGCTATAGCTGATGACGGAAACAACTTCAGTGAAGCTGAAGCGGATGAACGTCTTACTGTGTGGGGCTGGAACTGGTACAGGAACACAAGCTCAGAGAGAAAACAGAAAATGTAGTTAGTTATTGATTAAGAGCATAGTGTCTATTAACAATCACTGATTCCACGTGTAGCATGAGACCCCGGCAGCATTAGCTATAGCACCATACAGTGGTGCTTGGAAGTTTGTGAACCCTTTAGAATTTTCTATATTTCTGCATAAATATGACCTAAAACATCATCAGATTTTCACACAAGTCCTAAAAGTAGAAAAAGAGAACCCAGTTAAAGAAATGAGACAAAACATTACAATTGGTCATTTATTTCTTGAGGAAAATTATTCAATATTACATATTAGTGAGTGGCAAAAATATGTGAACCTTTGCTTCCAGTGTCTGGTGAGACCCCCCCCCCCCCCACCCCCGTGCAGCACTAACTGCACTTGGCCGTTCCAAAACATGAACTTTATTCTTCTTTAACCATTCTTTGGTAGAACAGCTTGTGTGCTTAGGGTCATTGTCTTGCTGCATGACCCACCTTCTCTTGAGATTCAGTTCATGTCCTGTCCCACTAATAAAACCTCAGTTTTATCTGAATTAAGTAAGAGAAAGTTAAATGACATCCAATATTTTATTTCCTTTACAAAATCAACACTTTTAGTGATTGGCCGATATATACAGCTGTGTAACATCTGCATAGCAGTGGAAACTAATGCCATGTTTACGAATAATTGAGCTTAATGGCAGCATGTGCGAAGAGAATAATAGTGGGCCAAGCACAGACCCCTGAGGCATGTCATACTTCACTGTTGAGAGCTTAGAGCATAGATTATTTACATAAACAAGCTGGTACTGATCGGTCAAGTAGGATTTAAACCAAGAAAGTGCGAATTCCTTAACGCCTACAGTTTTTTCCAGTCTATTCAGTAAGACATCATGATCTATGGTGTCAAATGCTGGACTTAAATCTAACAGAACAAGAATAGAAACACATCCCTTATCTGAAGACAATAATAAATCATTTAGTACCCTAATTAATGCTGTTTCAGTACTATAATCCTCATGGAAACCTCATAGAAATTGTGACTAAAAAGCCAACAGTCAGAGGAGGAAACAAAGCCAAGAACTGGGGTACAGTTCAGTGGCAGCAGGTGCTCTGGACTGATGAGACAGAAGGTGGTTTGTCTGTTGATAAGCCTATAGAGCATGACATGGGTCAGCGTCTGCATTCAATGGTGAAGTATGGTGGAGGTTCCCTGCAGGTTTGGGGCTGTATTTCTTCATAAGGAGTTGGTGATTTGGTCAACATTAATGGCTCTTACACCACTGAAACATACAGACAGAATCTCATCCATCATGCAGTTCCCTCAGGGAGGCATCCAATTGGTCCAAATTCATTCTCCATCATGACAGTGACCCCAAAAACACAGCCAAAGTCATAAACTAACTCCAGTAAGAAAGAAACAAGGAATCCTGCAGCATATGCTATGGACTCACACTGATTTCAACATTACTGAGACAGAAGGGGGGGTGCATGCTGGATAGCACTGTCACCTCACAGTGAGAAGGTCCTGGGTTCGATCCCAGCTGGAATGGTCTGTGTCCGTGTGGGTTTACTCCAGGTGTTCTGGTTTCCACCCACAGTCCAAAGACATGCTGTAGGTTCATTGATTAAGCTAAAGAGGGGTGTGTGTGTGCGTGAGAGAGAGAGAGAGAGAGAGAGAGAGAGAGAGAGAGAAGGGGAGAGAGAGTACGAATGTGTGTGCCCTGTCTGGGGTTGTTCCTGCCCTTTGCCCTTTACCTCCGGCTAGGCACCAGCTCTCCCATGACCCTGTCCAGGATTAAGTGGATAAGAAAGTGAGTGAATGAGACAAAGTCTTTAGAAGCCCTATGTCACGTTGTCCAAGGGGCTTGAGAAAATATATCAGCTGTTACTTTTAAAAAGTACTTAAGATAATTGATGCAGTTTTAGAAGCTAAGGGTGGTAACACCAAATAGGTTTCTTCTATTTGTCAAGTTTAGTTTTGAAAAAGAAATGCTTGTAAAGCTGTTGTCCCCCCACTGATACCCTAATTCAGAAGACTTAAACATAACAGGAATACTGTAAAACTGTTCTGTACCTAAAACTTTTGCACAATCGTGCTTCGATTTCTATTCTTGGAATCCATTCCAAAGCTTTCAATTCTCAGTACCTCTAATATATTCCTTTTTAGACTTGCTTTCAGCTCTGCTGTTGAAGCCTCAGCAGTTGGTGGCTGCCTATACCACCTTTGCCAAGGTCCAGTCCTTCTGCTAATGCACCTACATGGTACATTAAGCATTTGAAGGTTAATGGTCTTGCTGTTAAATCTACATGACATAGTCCCTAAGCCTTATGTCTTGCTTAAATGTCCAACAATGCTAACTCAGCAGAACTGAAATTTAAGCTCAAACCTTCCAATAGCTAATATACATACTATACTGAGGCCTAGCCCTTCTACAAATGCACCTACATTAGGGTATCCCTTAAAGATAACCAAAAAGTAAAGGTTTGCCAAAAGGTACTCTGTGGTGAGAAGAAAAAAATCTGTAAATGTTTAGTAACTTTGGATTTAAGGAATGCTCAAAGCATGCATGTTTGCCTGAGAATTAATCAAAAGCAATATTCATTTGTGCATTATGATTTTAATTTGCCAATTTACATATTTAGCATTTAAACTGGACGTGATGACATCAGCTGTCTGCTTTGACAAAATGTTGTAGACATAAGTACTGTGAATGTTATTGAATAATTTGTTGATTAACGAAGCAGGCAGCTGGCAGCAATAACAATTAACAACACATGGATTAGGTGTGCTGCATTTAAGCGTTAATGCTTTTTAAGCATAAGCTCTTTGCAGCTTATAAAAGTGCTGCAATACCTGCATTACGTTATATATGTATATGATTACAGCTGTTGTCTGGTTAGACACTAGGTCTTGCCATGAGAAAGCGTAAACGTACGTTCCCTGCTGCCCTATAAGGCCCTTGGATCCTACTTTTGGGTAGTGTACCTCTTTGTGAGAGATTGTTGACTGCTAGAAATGCCAATGCAATGCACTTGACTAGAAACTGCCTCAACTGCTGGTTTGATGACCTGAGGAGCCATCGCATACGACAGTCGGTCAGCCCTAGTAGTGATACTAGGGTCACTAACAGATCAGCGGTATGTGCAGGACATCATGCGGCCAAGTGTTGCCTCTCATGGCAGGGCTTCCAACTGGCATGTTTCAGCAGGACAATGCTCACCCAAGGACAGCAACGATTTCAGAGGATTGTCTCACTTCCTTGACTCGCAAGTCACCAGATTTATCGGCAATCTAGCATTTATATCAAAAACCTCAAATACTACTAACTGGAAACATTCATGGTGTTGATATTCAAAGTCTGAAAACAAGACTTACGTTTAAGTAATGGTAATACGACCACAGGTACATTTAGTGGCAAGGGCAAAAACTTCAACGCCATTGAACATAGCCGAAGTAATGTCCAAATTACCTGAATTTTTTTGCACACGTTTTTTTCACAATGGAATCTTGAATGAGGGGGCAAGAGCTAGATATTTAAAAAAAGAAGGGACACCTTATTTTACATTGTACATTAAGCAGTTGAAGCTAAAGAGCCTTGCTCTTGAAGACAGATTTAAAAGGCTGGATTCTGAACTCACAACCTACCAATTCATAGTCCAAGACCTTAACCACTGGTACACATGACCAAACAGTTTAAATACAAGCTTATTAGAGACATGATGCATGAGATGTTCATTTCTTCCCACTCTTCACACTGAATGGGTGAGCAGTTTACATACACTAGGACTGTGCATGCAGATGTTCCTCTCTATGCGAACTCACGTGACTTTAAACATGCAAATTAGAGCTTGTGGCTGAACATTTAACAGGTGCTGCCATTACGAGCATGACGTGTGCTCGCCCTCAGGCATACCACAGCTTGCACACTTTCCAAATAAAGCAGTTCCCAGGTCTCCCAGAGACGTCCCACAGCTTAACGGCGAACATGACCAGCATCCAAACATGCGGGCGCTCGGTCTGCAGCCACTAGGATGCTTTGAGTTGTTTTGTACAGCGGCGTGGCAGAACACATTTTCATCATGCAGAGATAGAGGAACTATATCAAAACCTCAACAGCTATATTGATCCAACTGCGAGCGTGAGTGTTTTGATATGAAATTTCATCGCTAGATAGCACCTAATTATCACCACGTATACACACAGTACTCCAAGATGCAAACATTCCCCAGGCAATGAAACTTCTGTTGACATGTATTTAGCATAATCAGTGATGTAGCGTTGTGCCACAGCATTAGCATTCTCTCCATTGGTGCCTCGGGCAAAGACTTTGCACATGATATTTATTGCTTAATCATGCAGGTGCAGCGTGTAAAGTGGTCTATGTGGCGTGGTTTGAATTAACAAGAGCTAATTGCTACCACAAAGTCTATCTGTATGTACTGGACGTTTTGAAATTGTTGCTGCAAGTAAATGTTTATATATAGAGAATTTGTCAGTAATTTATAAGGGTGGCTCGGTGGGTAGCACTGTCGCCTCACAGCAAAAAGGTCTTGGATTCGATACCCAAGTGGCATGGTCTGGGTCCTTTCTGTGTTGAGGGGTCCCTCCCAGTGTCTGTGTAGATATACTCCAGGTACTCCGGTTTCCTGCCCTCAGTCCAAAGATGAGCATGTTAATGCATATAAACATATGACAATATGTTAAATTTGCCAGATCTGAGTGTATATTTTGTATGTGTGTGTATGTATATATAGACATACATACATACACTGCCTGGCCAAAACAAGGTCACTACCTGATAGATAAATAGTTAAAGAAAAGAGCCTCAAATCAGATAATTACCACATAGGTGATTACGTTTCAGCTTGTGATGCAGTGAGTAACTTCTCATTTATTAAACAACCCTGTGGACAGGCACATCCTGTGGTTGTGGAAAAGATGTTCATCTGTTTCAGAAGGCTCAAATTGTGAAAGAGTGGTTCAGGGAGCATGAGTCATCATTTTCACACATGGATTGGCCACCACAGAGTCCAGACCTGAATCCCATTGAGAATCTTTGAGATGTGCTGGAGAAGACTTTGCGCAGTGGAACAAATCTTCCATCATCAATACAAGGTCTTGGGGAAAAATTAATGCAAGTCTGGACAGAAATAAATCTTGTGACATTGCAGAAGCTTGTGGAAACGATGCCACAGCGAATGTGTGCTGTAATCAAAGCTAAAGGTGGTCCAACGAAATGTTAGAGGCTGTGACCTTTTTTTTGTGTGTGTGTGTGTGTGTGTACAAATTTTAAATGAAGGTGTTTATTATTAAAGGAGAAAAAAAAAATCCAAACCTACATGGCCCTGTGTGAAAAAGTAATTGCGCCCCCCCTTGTTAAAACATAACTATAGTTTATCACACCTGAGTTCACTGTCCCTAGCCACACCCAGGCCTGATTAATGCCACACCTGTTCTCAATCAGGACATCACTTAAATAGGACCTGCCTGACAAAGTGAAGTACACCAAAAGATCCTTAAAAGCTACACATCATGTCGAGATCCATAGAAATTCAGGAACAATTGACAAAGAAACTGAGATCTAATCAGTCTGAAAAGGGTTTTAAAGCCATTTCTAAAGCCTTGGGACTCCAGCGAACCTCAGTGAGAGCCATTATCCACAAATGGTGAAGACATGGAACAGTGGTGAACCTTCCCAGGAGTGGCCGGCTGACCAGATTTACCCCGAGCGACGACTCATCTAAGAGGTCACAAAAGACCCCACAACAACATCCCAAGAACTGCAGGCCTCACTTGCCTCAGTTGAGGTCAGTGTTCATGCCTCCACCATAAGAAAGAGACTGGGCAAAAATGGCCTGCATGGCAGAGTTCCAAGACGAAAACCACTGCTGAGCAAAAAGAACATTAAAGATCGTCTCTCTTTTTCCAGAACACATCTTGATGACTTTTGGGAAAACATTCTGTGGACTGACGAGACAAAAGTTAAACTCTTTGGAAGGTGTGTCCCATTACATCTGATGTAAAAGTAACACAGCATTTTAGAAAAAGAACGTTATACCAACAGTAAAATATGGTGGTGGTAGTGTGATGGTCTGGGGCTGTTTTGCTGCTTCAGAACCTGGAAGACTTGCTGTGATAAATGGAACTATGAATTCTGCTGTCTACCAAAACATCCTGAAGGAGAATGTCCGGCCACCTGTTTGTGACCTCAAGCTGAAACGAACTTGGGTTCTACAGCAAGACAATGATCCAAAACACACCAGCAAGTCCACCTCTGAATAGCTGAAGAAAAACAAAATGAAAACTTGAGTGGCCCAGTCAAAGTCCTGACCTGAATAATATTGAGATGCTGTGGCATGACCTTAAAAAGGCCGTTCATGCTCGAAAACCCTCCAGTGTGTCTGAATTACAACAATTCTGCAAAGATGAGTGGCCAAAATTCCTCCACAACGCTGTAAAAGACTCATAGCAAGTTATCTCAAACGCTTGGTTGCAGTTGTTGCTGCTAAGGGTGGAACAACCAGTTATTAGGTTTAGAGGCAATCACATTTTCACACAGGGCCATGTAGGTTTAGATTTTTTTCTCCCTTAATAATAAACACCTTCATTTAAAAACTGCATTTTGTGATTACTTTTGTTGTCTTTGACTAATATGTAAATTTGATTGATGTTCCTAAACACTTAAATGTGACAAACATACAAAAAAATAGGAAATCAGGAAGGGGGCAAACACTTTTTCACATCACTGTATTAAGTCAGCCATGCTGCAGACAAGGTAATGGTGGCTCAGAGCTATATGTTTAGTTAATGCTATTAAAAAAAATTCTTTAATGTTATATTGTTCTTCATTTCTCACCCATGAGTAACGCCCACCTTAGTGTTAAATCACTTAATCTATTCAGTGTTTAACAGGCTTAGTTCTTATGCACAGTTGTGCCCCTATAACACATTGGCAAGAAGAGGGTAACAGCTGTGTCCCTGTAAACCCTGTGTGCTTCAGTGTGTCTAGAAACTTCCCTGATTTGTAGCATTTCAATATTGTTGTGTTAAGATATTGGGTGTCCACAACTTTTTAGACACACAGTGTACTTTAGGCATGCATTTGTATGCAGGCGTTTTCTGTAATAAGGCATATTTTAATCTAGTGGAGCTGCCATGCTGCTGTAACCAATCTAAATCCCAGCGTGTATTGCATTACAGTGAGGCGAACTATTGACTGACCTTGAAAACAATCAACAAACCAGACTGATAATGATGCGGTAACGCTCGATATTGGATCACCAGCAGAAATTGGGAAGCAGCAAACAATTCAGTGCATGCTGTTAATGGGTGTGTGTGTGTATGTGCATATAGCTCGGTGTATAAATCTGCTACGTGCGTTTGTATTCCTGTATCAATATGATGATGTAACCTTTCTGTAAGGATTCATATCTGAAAGAGTAAGAGGTGATACAAACATGTCAGCTCTGCAGAATCACAGAACACCAACCCCAATATGTTCTGTCTCGTACTGTTGGTGCAAAAATAATACAGCCAAGATGATGAACTGCGCTGAAAATTCAGTCTGTCGCCTCAACGCTAGTTTACTGCAGATCTTTCCCCATTTGAAAAAATGTCACGGGAGTCCACGATCAAGCAGATGATAAAGTGAATGAATGAATGTCCAGGCAGCTGTACAGCCAACATGTTATGTAAATTGCAACCTGTTTACCCCCACCTTATCCTAGAACCTAGAACTGGGTGCAAGCAAAGGCCACCAGTCTGTCGCAGGGTTACATAACCTCAGCACCCGAACTTCATGTTCCACACACAGCTCGTGGTCCAAACCCAGGGCCTCGAGGACTTGTTTTCAGCAGCTGGCTCTTATCTATGACCACCAGCAACCACATTGTATTTCAGCTATTCATTACTAAAAAGTGGATGCTTCAGTGTTGTAGCAGTCTAGTTGCAAGCCCACCACCACAGGGACCTTAGGTCAAGTCGCAGCGGTACCCTCTGGCTAGGTCAGGTGTCACATACAGACATAACTGCCTGCATGCATTTAAAGGATTGATGTGGGTTAAGAAAGGTTTACTATATAATGGAGCACAACAAGTTGAACTTTTTGTCCACAAACAAGTTCTGTTTTTAGAATATTTTGATAAGACCTGGTTTTTAAGCTACAGACCAATAACATGTTACAATAAGTACAGTGGAACATTGGAATTCAAACTTAATTGGTTCCAGAAGTCGGAATCAAATTTCCCCATAAGGAGTAATGTATATAGGATGAATTCGTTCCCCACCCCCAAGTGATTGTTTTTACACCCACAGTATATTCGTATTTAATTTAATTAATAGCATGGATGAAGCAAAGGAACATAATGCAATAATAATAATCAATAAATACATGAAAGAAGTGAAATATAAAGACATTAAATAGTGAAAATAAAGTGAAACTTTATAGCCACTGAGGCAGTTTCACTTATCACTGGGCCAGTGATATTTATAATGTCATAATTTAATGATAAAATAATATATTGTGTACATAATATGCCAATGGTCGCGTTCTAGTTCTATTTTTTCTAGAATTCCGTATTGGTGTATTTTTGCCACCGTCTGGACTGGATTCCATGCATCATCTTTGGAATATCGCACCATGTGTTCTGTTTAGGGTGCCCATGTTCAAAGTCGGAATTTTTGTTTGAATTTGGGGCCAAAAAAAATTCAAACAGACATCTGATGAGGCGTTCGAATTCCGAGGTTCCACTGTATGTTACATACTCATAAATAAGGCTGTTATTACACTTCAGATATGCACAAACCTACTTCTAAGTGTATACATACATGCTCTACTTTCACATCATCAGACTCACCGTCACTCAGTGTCATGTTTTTGGAGGCTCTGGCACAGGTAAACACTGAGTGGCCACACAGCAGATGGTATATTGGGATATTTGAGTATGTTTATATTAAGATGTTATAAAATCTGTGTTTGTCAGGCAGAGGTAGCAATCCAAAGCATGATCATTGGGGTTCCCTCCAAACTGTAGAAATGGCAAAAGGCGTACGATGGTGATTGTTTTGTTCGTGCTGTGAGAAGCTTACCACGTGTGAAACAACAAATACAGAGGCACAACTTTCTCCTGATAACTCTCTTTACAACCAAAGAAATTATTATAGCGTTTTAATGAGGAGTGTGAAAAAAACGTGTGTTTAGGGGGGATTTCTCACTGCAGATGTAGAAGAATAAATTTGGACTGTTTACATGGTTTCTTGGCATTATAATGGTGGGTGGGGTATCAGCACAACACTTAAATGCATAATGGAAAGACACTGCACCAGAGATGTCTACACAAATTTTCTGTATTTTCTGGTTGTATGCTATTAAAGAGACAGAAATAATTATATATGGTTATTATACCATTGCTAACAACAAACAAATCTAACAGTGGCTTGGTGGCCTAAGACTTTTGCACAGCACCCTATGTTAACCTTAAACTCCAGGTCAAATTAAATGGGAATAATAATAATAATTTAAAAAAACCTGGAAAACTGAAATCGAAATGTGAATTTTCTCCCAAATCTTTCCTTTAAAGTGCACGACTTTGTAAAAGATGTACACATGATGTGAGACAGACACTAGGGGATATTGCTGATCTTGCATAAACCTTTGCAAATGCCAAAAATCTAGGTTAATGTGTCACTAAATAATAAAAACGGGTCACTTAAAGGAGTGACATTTCCTCTCAGGGAGCAGTGCAGTTCATCCTCATTTGGCCTGAACTGTTTTGGAGCAAAGAAGTCTTTAAATTATTCTAGCGCCCGTAGCTGTGAGGCCACAGTGACAGGTTAAATGAATCGCACAGATGATATGCATATTAAAGACCTGCTAAATGTAATCAATTCCCTCAAAGTTATCCGAATAGAGGTGCAGCGAAGAATGTCCAAGGCGTTCAGTCTAGAAACTCTTACTGAGGCTCTTCAGTGAGAAAGTGCGTCTGTGAAAGATTTAAGCACGGGTGTAATTTAAGGTCATCACAGCTTTCTGAATCACCAGTAAAAAGTGTTGCTTTTATATAGTAGCTTGCCACAGAAGCAAAGCCAAACCCTTTCTCAAAACACTGCTAAAGCCCTACTGGGATAGCGTTCGTTTCTTAGAGTGATGGCTGTAATAAACTATTTGCATGTTACCTATAAAAGTAAGGCTGTTTTCAAAATAGCTCATTTAATTACCCTGCACACTTTTGATTGACTTCCCTTTCCTTCTAACAGCCTCCCAGGGCCATTAGGGTGCAGTTATGCACTCGTAGTGAGGAATTAATAATAAAATCGTACACATTGCTGTTCAGAGTATGAACCTGTGCCTAGATTTAAGTGGTTTAAGGCTTTGACAGTACATTTGGGATGGTGTAGATGTATCAGATGCAGTCTTTCCAGCTATTACTCTCACTATCTAAATTCCCTCTGTAATGTATGGCTGTTTTACTTCCCAATCCACTAATTGAGCCACTAACTTAGAAACTGTTGCAGAGCAGAAGCATTCCTGTACCTACACCCTTCACTTCTCACTTTTTTTTAAAATACCTAATATTTCTTTTTCTTTAGTGCTTTGATGACCTAATAGTTTATTTTATATTATAGTATATTGTGCTAGATAAAAAGCATATGATATAATGGGACTGTGGTTGTCTAGCGATTAAGGTACAGGACTCTGGTCCAAAAGATCCAGGGTTCAAATCCCACCTCATCCAAGCTGACACTGTTGGGTCCTTAAGCAAGGAACTGCTTGAATTGTAAGACGGTATCAGTTCCAAGTCACTCTGGATAGGGAGTTCCCAGTTCAAACTCCAGATTGGGCTTAGAAACAAAGACTGGGTGGGCAGTAACTGGGAGCACTTTTACCTGCACCCAATGAATTCCAAGATGGGCTCCGATGGCCAGATTCACGAAAGCTTTCTTAAGAACAGACTAAAAAATAAAAGGTTCTTAAGACAAACACTAAGAATTTCATAATGTTCTCAAATGCTGTTTTTGGGAAAAAAAACATAAGTTCTTAAATATTATACTAAGATCTTTTTCTTAGGCTTTTCTTAGGCTTTTCTTAGGCTATGGTAGCCTAGTGGTTAAGGTACTGGACTATGGACCAAAAGGTCCAGGGTTCAAATCCCACCTCTGCCAGGCTGCCAATGTTGGGTCCTTGAGCAAGGCCCTTAACCCACAATTGCTTGGATTGTAAGACTGTATCAATTGTAAGTCGCTCGGGATAAAGGCATCTGCTAAATGCTGTAAATGTAAAAATCTTTGTTGTTTTATTGTGGAGGCTATGTTGCGTTTACTGTTTACAGTGGGATGATCTGCCTTGTCTTTGAGAGGACTTTGTGTATTTTCCTCCCTTTCAAAAACCCACAATACACCCATCTAAAGCAGATTTAAGCAACAGCTTGTCCATTTACATTCCTTATGGAGACAACTTTTGTATTTTAAGTATAACCTTCACTCGAAAGGTTTTTAATCTTTTTGAACTGAAAGTATGCTGGCCTTATTTCCAATAACTAAACTATTTAAAGTATTATAGAAGTAAATAATTTAGATCCTTACCTCGTCAACACTTACAGCCTAAGACAACAGTTAAGAAAACGTTTAGGGATATAATGTTTTCAAGAATACCACATGTTCTTAGAATAGTTCTAAAGAAAAGAGTAAAAAAAAATTATTATTATTTGAAGAATAACTTGTCAATTTTATGCTTAAGAATGAATTTAAGAAAAAACACACATTTAAGAAGATTCTTCTTATTTCATGTATCCGGTCCTAGATCCTTTGTGACCCTGACTAGGATAAGAAAACAACAACTTTCATTTTCTTTCATTAACCTGAGGAACTAACTGCAGACGCACACAAGCTGGTGTACATGTGAGGAATGAGACCTGTGAGGAAGGTAAACAAGGTAGAGAGGCAAAGCCATGTAGAACATGCAGACATCAGGCCATGTGGAAGTCCCTGGTGCTATAATAATATGCTGACATCATTGAAATGGAGGATGATTGGAACATGAAGTATACCAAAGCAATGAAGGAATTGTTTTCCATAAGAAATAATGGAAATAGAGCTCCCAAATGTTCATTATCTGAACCATTTTCCTTAACCTGGAACACTCAGATAATGGAGTGTGACTGTGTTTGCGCTCACTACTAGAGGCCATTTAGAGTAAATGGACTTAGTGGCAGACATATGGAGAGCATACAAACAGTCAATAACCATATCATACTGTATCAAATTCATTATAATTGCAAAAACAATGCATAGTAAATAGAATTGCATCTCCTGAGTTGCACTGTACAGTCTTGTAAACATCCATTTTGATATTTCCGTTTACACTCCTCTCAGAAATGATCAAGTTGTCTCAAATCAAAAACTGTTAACACAAACTTGGGTCTATGAAATCATGAAATCTCAGCTCAGTTATTATTGCTAAATTAAATACAGCGGTACCTCATTTCCCTTTGTTAATTCGTTTCAGAAGGCTTGTTGAGTACCGAACATGACGAGTACTGAGCAAATTGTTCCCATAAGGAATAATGTAAATTGAATTAATCCATCCCAGACCTCCAGAAAATCCACACCATATAAGGAATTATATGCATTAATGGAGTTTTATTGTACAGGTGCTCCCTGATTCACAATGGGGATATGTTCAGACAAGTCCATCATAATTTAAATGTATCATGAACCCTGTGATTTTAATATAGCCTATACTGTATCATAGCGGAGACTGTTACACATTAACACTCACCTTAACCTAGAGTTGGCCAAAATCATTACAACAAAGTTTATTTTATAATAAAGTGTTGAAAAAACTCATGTAATTTAGTGAGTCATGGACTGAAAGTGCAAAACACTTACTCTATTGGTGAACCCGGGGCACTAGCAAAGCTGTTAAGCTAACTGCAGCCTGTGTTCTGGAGGTTTCTTTCGGTTGGCTCTGATAAACTAACCTTTTCAGGACCCATGGAGACTTATTTGCAGTAAGAATAGAGTACTGCAGATGTAAAAATAAAAACATCTTCTCTGAGCAAGGGCTAGAGTGAATCTGAATCACTGTGCAGTGAATCGTGAATCATGAATCGAGTTTCAGCTGGAACAAGTCATGCCGCTCAACTTGTACAAGTTTAAGCAAGTGCACCGAGTACTGAGATACTGAGGTGGGCTAATCAGCAACAAATTAGCTGCACCTGCCTGACAAGACCTATAGCTCACTGAGGTGCAGATATGGTATTAGTTCACAGCCACTGGATGTGAACTAATAAAGAAAAACAAAGGGAATGGCTGTGAGAGATGTCTCAAATGAGGGAATGAATCTCTGAAAATGACTGAAAAGATGAAACCATGACAATGAAAGAGAAACTATGCCTTTAAAAGGGTAAAAGAGAAATGTTTGGAGAAAAGAAGAGAATTTAGTTGGAGCTAAAAGGGCAATTTGATTAAAAAAAAAAAAAAACAAGAGTGAAACAGGAAAGAGATGGAGGAGAGTTCAGTTTAAGTTAGTTTAAGTTCCATTTCCTCCTGTATTTTCAAGTTTTGAGTTTCCATTTTGCAGGATGCCACTTTTGGTGTCTCTTTTGTGTTCTCCAATTTCCTACCATTTTTCTGTCACTTCTGCACCGAGTGCTGCAGCGGTAGAGTGCATGCTTGGAGATATGAAAATCCCTGGCTCTAACTCAGCTCAGGGCAATCTCATCAACGTGTACCAACAACACGCTCCCTCGCACACCTCTTTCACTGTTATTATCAATCTCCCACAAAGCAATCTTAGCTCAGCATTCCTTCCAGGCCAAACTAAGCAAGCAACAATCATTTTGCTCTGTACTTGGTTCCAAATCCAAGCTGTCTCATTACAAAACGTCCATCTGCTACTTTATAACTTAATTCCAGACATCTACACTGTAATACCTCACAGATGAATATAGGAAAACAAGCCAACCCCAGTGATGTGAAGTACACACACTTTATGGTATGGATTATGGTAACTTCCATAATCTGACTGGACTGCACACTTTTTGCAGTTGCACATTGCAGGTCTGAATACAAAGAACATTCCCCATGTACAGTACTGTGCAAAAGTCTTTAGCATTCTATATTTTTCACTTTATATTCTGCTTGTTCTTTAAGTTTTACTGGCCACTGCGCTTTGTAGTTTTAGAATTATAGACTGTTGTCCATCTGTTTCTCTACATATTTTGTGTTTCCCCTTACTCTAATGGTCAGGACCCTGACAGGACCAGCACAGATCAGGTTCTATTTGGGTTGTGGATCATTCACAGCACTGCACTGACACTGGTGTGTTAGTGTGTGTTGTGCTGGTACGATTGGATCAGATGCAGCAGTGCTGCTGGAGTGTTAAAACACAATTTGTCACTCACTTGCCATTTTATTAAAGACATTCACCCTATTGCTCCACCTTGTAGATGTAAAGTCTGAAACAGTAGCTCATCTCTTCTGACACAGTTTCTGTTAGTCATCCTCTAATTCTTCATCAGTGCTCACAGGATGCTGCCTACAAGATGCTGGTGGCTGGACATTTTTGGCCGGTGGACTATTTTCAGACTAAGAGTCACAATGAGGTGGTCACTGCAGTGCTGATGATCCACCCAAATAGTACCTGATCTGTGCTGGAACTTTAGGGGTCCTGACCTTAACTAAAGCAGAATATAAACTGACAAATGTTAATTTGTTGACTTAATTCACTAATTATGTGAATAATACAGCCAATTGCTAAAGATGCTGAATGGTACCCGTCGTAGTTTACTATGATCATGGACCGAGAATTAAGCGCGTACCCCAGTCTCTTGGACATGAGACCAGTGTTAATGCATAGTGAACTTCTTATTTACTGACCTGGCATCTTTGTACTATTTTCATCCCTACCCTATCACTTTCCGATATAAAAGAACACCCAATGTAATGAACCCACAGACTCCTTCAGTAGAAATTGGATTAACCTCTGAATGAATGAGTTATACGTCGAATGACATTCTCTTAGCCATAAATAAAGGTCAGCTAATTCCAATGTAACTACAATATAGCTCTGTTGCATTGCTCTGTGGGGGTTTTGAAATACCACTGGTTACTTTTGGCTACATTAGTATGCTGTGCATGGCCACTGTTCAGTGACTGAAGATCTATAAAAATCACAATAACACAATAAGTAGAAGATTTAATATAAAACAGTGGGACATTCGAATCTGACCTTAACCTTCTCTATACTGGCTCTTTTATTAAACAAACAATTTGGTGAAAATTCACATGTATACAGTTTTTCCAGACATGTTTAGTGTCTCTATCATTATGAAAAGCATCTAGTTTATAAAAATGCTATGCAGATGTGGTGTACGACTAGAAACTGACAATATTTATGTTTTATTTTTGTGTCGATGATAATGAGCTCACTATACTTTTGGCATGATTCCATATATCCATTTCCCAAGAAATACCACTTTACCATAATATACAAAATGTAAGCGCATAATGCACGTATTTGCTGAAAATCACACATCTCACGTTTACAGTAACCTGAAATGAATCAATATCGTCCATACAGGAATAGGCATAGTGTAGCTTATAGACTTAGAAAGATGAGGATGCTTCCCACTAGAGGTGTACCAGGCACGGCCAACTGGGAGGAGGCCCCAGGGAAGACCCCGGAATTGTTGGAGGAATTGTATCTCCCAGCTGGCCTGGGCGTGGCTGGGGATCCCAAACTACAAGCTGGTAGAATTTGTGGGGGACAGAGATGCCTGGCTTCTTGGCTGCCACAACCCTGAAATGGATAAGTGGAAAAGATGATGACGACACAATGGGGGCCAAAACTCAGACCGCTAGCAAAAATGCTTTTGTTTTTGTTCTTAAATTTAATATCATTGTCATTATGATTCTTATAATTGGTATAAAAATTTGAGTTAAAGTTTGAATCTGTCACAGAGGCAGTCTGGTCACTGTCCACAGACTCAGCTTCTGACCTGAGAAGCACTAGAGCTTTTGGAGTCTCTGGTTCATATACAGTCGTCATATTCACATTAACATTACTCAATCGTTATTCATTCATGTTCACGTATTATTTATATACACATACATTGAACCACTTTGGACATCCTAGCAAGGGTTCTGGTAATATGTATTCCATTTCAAATGGAGAGGTGAGATATGAACTAGTGAAGCTCAGCACTGTAAGCCAGTGCTCTACCTACTGAGGTTTGTATCACGTTTCTGGCAAGGTAAGCTATGTTGCTTACAGAGTTGCATTTGAAAGTTGAATACTGGTTACTGGCACCATTGCTAAGTAGCTAAGTTCAAAGCGATGTCCGACCAGCAATATTGTGGATACAATGGTGCTTGAAAGCTTGTGAACCCTTGGAAGCTTGGGAAAAATATTGTACTTGGTCATTTATTTATTGAGGAAAATGATCCAATATTACTTATTAGTGAGTGGCAAAAGTATGTGAACCTCTAGGGTTAGCAGTTAATTTGAAGGTGAAATTAGAGTCAGGTGTTTTCAATCATTGGGATGACAATCAGGTGTGAGTGGGCACCCTGTTTTATTTATCAAAGCCTGCTCTTCACAACACATGTTTGTGGAAGTGTATCATGGCACGAACAAAGATTTCTGAGGACCTCAGACAAAGAGTTGTTGATGCTCATCAGGCTGGAAAAGGTTACAAAACCATCTCTAAAGAGTTTGGACTCCACCAATCCACAGTCAGACAGATTGTGCACAAATGGAGGAAATTCAAGACCATTGTTACCTAACCACGGAGTCGTCAACCAACAAAGATCACTCCAAGAGCAAGGCGTGTAATAGTTGGCGAGGTCACAAAGGACCCCAGGGTAGCTTCTAAGCAACTGAAGGCCTCTCTCACATTGGCTAATGTTCATGAGTCCAACATCAGAAGAACACTGAACAACAATGGTGTGCGTGGCAAGGTTGCAAGGAGAAAGCCACTGATGTTCCAAAAAGAACATTGCTGCGCGTCCTGCAGTTTGCTAAAGATCACATGGACAAGCCAGAAGGCTGTTGGAAGAATGTGAAGGGGGTCACACCAGATACTGAAAGCAAAAGGTCACATACTTTTGCCACTCACTAATATGTAATAGATCATTTTTCCTCAATAAATAAATGGCAATTATAATATTTGTGTCTCTTTTGTTTTTAGTTTAACTGGGTTCTCTTTATCTAATTTTAGGACTTGTGTGAAAATCTATATTTTTAGGTCATATTTATGCAGAAATATAGAAAAGGGTTGACAAATTTTCAAGCACCACTGTATGAACGATATGTGAAGAAATGGACTGGGGAAGGGCTTTGCTCAAGGATTCAAAAGTGGCAGAGTTGACACTTGAAATCTCAGCCTTTTGGTTAATAGTACCTCTCCAGTCTGACCCACAAAAACTCACATTGGCAGAGAAGATATATGACCCAGGCTGGCTCATCAAAAAGCACTGGTTTACTGAACGGCCCCTGGCTCTTGCTGTCAGGCCCTGTCCTCCCATGGTGTTTTTGAATATAATGTATTAATACTAAACATGCTGTTTATCAAATGGATTTGTCACAGGCTTGCACGGTTTGGATCTTCCCTTGTTATACCAATATTTAATATCCAGTGTATATATATTTATATACAATACTGTGCAAAAGTCGTACACCACCATTAGATTTGTAGTAATAATGACCATGGATAATTATTTCCCAGTCCCTTTATTAGTATACAACCAAAAATTGTGTGCAATATCAACTGAAATAAACGTATAAACTTCCATAGGCTGCAGTGGCAAGTATTTAGTGTGGACTTGAGCAATAGCAGCATCTGGCAGCTTCATCGGGGAAAGCCAAGTTGATCCTTTTACAGTCTGAAGAACCTTCATCAAGATTTTTTCTTTTTCGAAGGGTGGGTAGCAGCCAACCCACACTTTTATGGAAGGGGAAACACAGTTGATGAAAAGGCTAAAGCTCACAAAGGATTGGAATGAATATCAATGGAAATGAGTATTATGGAGTGACAAATCCAAGTTTTAAAAATTTGGGTCCAGTAGTCAATAGGTAAAACAACAAATCTAATGGTGGCCTAAGACTTTTGCACAGTACTGTATGTATTGTATTTCTGAGAAAATATGCATGTGGTATACTTATGTACCTTTGTACCCTAAGATCACCTGAAAGGGGGGGGCAAAGCACATGTGTAATTGTTTATAGTGCACTTGTAGTTGAAGACCAAATTGGCAGGAAACCAAGTAAAGAGCTGAACGCAAAATTGTGTCCAGAAACAAAATGGAATTCTAGCTCTCAATAAACTCCAGCTGAGAGGAGTTTCAACAGTCTCCCGAACTCAAATAAAAGCTTTCTTATTTTCTCTCTCCAGAAAATGATGTAACTATTTAACCTTCTTCTTTGCGTCTCGTTATAAGCACCATTCTCCGCCTTTATAATCTCTTTCCTGTTGTAATCTTACTTCATCTCATTCCTTTTCAATCTACTTTCCCCACTTTGGTCCTTTAAACCCTAGTCTGTTGGACTTTCAGTTTTACTCTAAGTTTTCTAGACTCTCTCCTGCTATCTTTCATTATTTTCAAGCACTCATTGCTTTCTTTCATTCTTTTTAATATAATCTCTTACTGTCTCTAACTTTCCTATATAATCTCTCAATGTCCTAGCACTACCCTTCCACAAAAAGTGCAGAAGGCCATTGTCCACTCTTTCATACGCTAGCCCAATAGAAGAATCCAACACAGCAGTGTGCACCTGCTGCCCCTGGTGGTGGCACCAGCATAATTTGTGTTTAAAATTCAGATTAGAAGGATTTGGGTATTTAAGTATTTATGTAATTACATTGTTAGCTCATAGATCCTGCACAAAACTAAGGAAACAAACTTCTGACACAAAACCCCTGCTGATTGACTGCACCAGCGCAAGCGGAAACTGTGTGAAATTTTATTCTTAAAAAATAAAACAGCCTTTTTAACATCACACACGAGATTTAATTACCAATCGGAAAAGCGAAAGTGCTTTTAAATGATACGCTTTTGCATTGATAGTCAGAGGATGATCTCTGTTATCTTTTGAATTGCCTTTTTTCTGCGATTAATAACATTTTCATGATTATTCGAGCCATACTTTGGCCGTTAATTAGAGGTTTGTGTGATACACAGGAGGAAAGGGAAAGAATTAAATAATGAATGCATCAATTCCATCTAGCCAAATACAGCAGTATAACAAATGGCCTATTTATCCACTTGCTATAGTTACTGCTAGAGATTCCTTGATGTTAACGTGGCGTTACGATGAATATTTAGAGAGATGATGAAGCACCACATAATGGTGCCTAATTTTTTATGCTGAGCACAGAGTCTGCATTTTAAATCGCAAATTAATTTGTGATTCAAAGGTGAGGCTGGAGCACGGGGGATTAGGGAGATAATAACAAACGAGGATCATCTGTCTTCTCTTGTTCTGTAAAAATGACCCAAGAGATCAAAACACAGAACTCTTTCGAACAACTGAGATACTCTCGGAGATATTCGTACCTTCTACACCAGGCTTGGATCCTCTGTTTTTTCCCTCAGCTTGATACAGATTTAATAGTGATGCTATTACCTGATTTAATTCATGTAAAGGCTGCGTGCATATTTTAGCTTCCATATCCGTTCTTTATTTAGTTTATTTTTTATCTACTACACATGAAGCCTAAAGTTTTTTTTTTTTAATACATGAGTGCCAAATAAATCTTATACAGGGTATGCATCATTTAATGTCCACATTACCTTTTTGTCAAAAAAGATGTTGTTTGACCGAAATGGACGTTGTTCAGACTTAACATTGTCATACAGTATAGTAGTTTAGATACAATATATTGTTTAAATACTAGATATATATATATATATATATATATATATATTATATAATATATATATATAATTTATATCAGAAGATACTATATTTGTTTAAAATATTATACCTGTACAATAGTTATTCTTATATCTTTGTGTCTTTTATAATATTTGAAACACTTGCTTGATCTTTTTGACCCCACGGGATGAGATCTTGCGTAGGGCTCCAGATCGACAACTCAGTTTGCAGGGTGGCAACTCAGCAAAATTGATGGGCCTGGACATGTACTGGCTTAAGTAGGGGGACACGCCTGGCACTGCAGGATCTGAGTCCCTCTCGACGTAGTGTGTTACAGATGGTAGCCTTTGTTACTTTGGTCCCAGCTCTCTCTCTTTTTTGACCCCAGGGATGAGATCTTGCGTGGGGCTCCAGATCGAGGGAGATTATCAGTGATCTTGTATGTCTTCCATTTCTTTACAATTGCTCCCCCCACAGTTGATTTATTCACATCAACCTGCTTGCCCATTGTAGATTTCACTCTTCCCAGCCTGGTGCAGGTCTACAATTTTTTTTTCTTCCTTGTGTCCTTTGACAGCTCTTTGGTCTTAAGTTTAGAGTCTGGACTGTTTGAGGCTGTGGGACAGGTGTCTTTATACAGATAAATGAGGTCAAACAGGTGCCATTAATACAGGTAACGAAAGGAGGACAGAAGAGCTTTCTAAAGAAGTTACAGGTCTGTGAGAGCCAGTAATCTTGCTTGTTTTTGGGTGACCAAAATACTTATTTTCCACCATGATTTTACGATTAAATTCTTTAAAAATCTTACAATGTGATTTTTTTGGTGGATTTTGTCTTCTCATTTTGTCTCTCATAGTTGAAGTGTAGCTATGACGAAAATTACAGAACCTCTCTCATCTGTCTAAGTAGGGAGAACTTACACAATCAGTGGCTGACTAAATACTTTTTTTACCCCACTGTACAACGAGAAGACCCTTTGTTGTACTGTACAGCAGTTTCTATCCTGTATGTATAACAACAACAAATTTTGTCTTTACAATTTATCTATGACATGTTTTTTTTTGTTTATTAATTTAAGATATATTTATTTCAGACATCTACATTTAGGACTTCATGGTTAGACAGAATTCTGTTACTGACATCAAAATGTAGGTTCTCGAGAGGTCCTGTAAATATAAGAAAGTATAATTGCCATGTCAGTCTGGCCCATTGATGCTGAATGACAAGCTGATTGGTATCTGCGGAGTCCATAGTGGACAGGTCAGACTGACAAGCTGGAAAGCCGACATAAGGATTCAATTGCAGAACCAGTAAAAATTCAACAAATACTGTAGTGTATTGCACACAACGTTCAATAAGGCTGAGAGCTAATAGTGATTTAAGCCGTTCAAAAGTAACACTTTTACCGAATACTCAAGTGACTCAAATGATGCTGAAGTAAAAACCCAAATACCAAAAAATCACAGAGTAAAACAGCCAAAACACTGAGAAAAGAGTCTAGCACAAGTACAGGGAATAAATAGGCAGAAACATTCAGCACAAGAATAAAAAGTAAGTCTCAGAACAGAAACAACACTCCCGATATCCGGAATGACAGTCAGGGAAACACGCTACCAAAACAAACATGGGAAAGAAAACAAAACCACAGTGTGCACAGTGCAGTGCAACAGAGGAGGATGGGATCAAGCAGAGGTACTGACAACAGGCAACATTTGTTTCATTCATTTACATTTACTGCACTAAGCAGACGCTCTTACCGAGAGCGACTGACAACTGATACAATCCAAGCAATTGTAGGCCCCAACAGTGGCAACTTGGCAGAGGTAGGATTTGAACCCTGATAGTTTTGGGGTCCAAAGTCCAGTACCTGAAATGCTAAGCCACCAAAGTCTCACCAATTAATTTTTTTTGTGTGTAATCTTGTTCATCCCAATTCAAATCAACTTGTTGATATTACAACGTAGATGTCTGGAACATAGATATTCTGTTTGATTACTGCAAAAAAGAAGACACACAGACAGATAGACAGACAGATAGTTAGATAGATACAGTGGGACATAAGTATTTAGTCAGCCACTGATTGCCTCTGCATGGAGGAATGGGCCAAAATACCAGCTACAGTTTGTGCAAACCTGGTGAAGACTTACAGGAAACGTTTGACCTCTGAACTCTGTCATTGCCAACAAAGATTATGTCACAAAGTATTGAGTTGAACTTTTGTTTTTGACCAAATACTTATTTTCCACCATAATTTACAACTAAATTCTTTAAAAATCCTACAATGTGATTTTCTGAATTTTTTTTTCTCATTTTGTCTCTTGTAGTTGAAGTGTAGCTATGATGATAATTATAGACCTCTCTCATCTTTCTAAGTAGGAGAACTTGCACAATCAGTGGCTGACTAAATACTTTTTGCCCCACTATAGATAGATAGATAGATGGATAAAGAGACAGATAGATAGTTAAACAGATATGTGACAGACAAATTGATAGATAAATATTAGCCACTTTTGCACCAAACTTCTAGGGACTAATTTGGGAGGAACGACCCACCCCGCCGAGCTCCCCCACGAACTAATTTCGTTCCAGGGTGCATTCGTTCCAACGCTGTGTGACACTAGTGATGTAAGCCATTCAAATTTCGTTTAGACAACAGACCCACTGTATTTCATCTCATACTGTCTGTCCATTTGTCTGTGTTTTTTTTTCTTTCCATTTTTAGCTTGAATATCTAAACGGTTGAGCTCAACACAGGTGCTTGCATCTGGACCAATCCCTATGCACTTGTTACTATGTCTGGACCAAGCACCCCATACTTACAACTCAGGTTCCTGTGTGCTGGGAAGGACCCTACCTTGAATTGCAATTTAATTTCTAATAACAAAGTAAAAACAGAATGAAGCAAAATAAACATAATACACAAAACAACATAAAATAACATACAGTTGTTTGGGACGTGCATTTCTGAAATCCAACTTTTCGAAACATATCAGGCACAGAACAGATGAATTGTAAAGCCTGACTGCGGCTGGTATGAATGATGTTCTGTAGCGCTCCCTGTTGCATCATGCCTGGATCAGTCGGAAGCTGAAGATGCTTCTCTGCTTAATAAGAGTGTCATGGAGAGGGTGAGAGACATCGTCCAGTTCATCGAGCGTTCCCTTCTGAACTTGTTTGCCTTCCTACTGCTGGCAAAACGGACAGCTGCACTGTAAACAGCACTTGCTACCACAGACACCTGGTAGAACATGCACAACATTGTGTTGCATACATTAAAGAACGTAATCCTGCTGAACATAAGATGGATCTGTGCCTATCTGTACTCTAAGCACACCCCCAGATTCTTATAGGTCTCCACCACCTCCACCTCCTCAACTAAGATAGAGACCAGGATCAGAGGGTTCTTGTTTCTGGCTGTTAAGTAGTCTGTAATCCAGGAGAAACATATATAGCTATGTGTACAGCTGCAAATATATACAGTGGTGTGAAAAAGTGTTTGCCCCCTTCCTGATTTTCCTAATTTTTTGCATTTTTGTCAGACTTATGTTTATTTAAAAACCAATTTAAATATTAGTCAAAGACAACACAAGTAAACACAAAATGCAGCTTTTAAATGAAGGTGTTTATTATTAAGGGACAAAAAAATCCAAACCTATATGGCCCTGTGTGAAAAAGTGATTGCCCCCTTGTTAAAACTTAACTATGGTTTATCACACCTGAGTTCACTGTCTCAAGCCACACCTGGGCCTGCTTATTGCCACACCTGTTCTCAATCTGGACATCACTTAAATAGGACCTGCCTGACAAAGTGAAGTACACCAAAAGATCCTTAAAAGCTAAACATCATGCCCGAGATCCAAAGAAATTCGGGAACAATTGAGAAAGAAAGTAATTGAGCTCTATCCGTCTGGAAATGGTTATAAAGCCACAAATGGTGAAGACGTGGAACAGTGGTGAACCTTCCCAGGAGTGGTCGGCCGACCAAAATTATCCCAAGAGTGCAGCGATGACTCATCCAAGAGGTCACAAAAGACCCCACAACAACATCCAAAGAACTGCAGGCCTCACTTGCCTCAGTTAAGGTTAGTGTTCATATGTCCACCATAAGAAAGTGGCCGGCATGGCAGAGATCTAAGACGAAAACCACTGCTGAGGAAAAAGAACATTAAAGATCGTCTCAGTTTTCTTGATGATCCCCAAGACTTTTGGGAAAACATTCTGTTGGCTGACGAAGCAAAAGTTAAACACTTTGGAAGGTGTGTCCCATTACATCTGGTTTAAAAGTAACACAGCATTTCATAAAAAGTAAAATATGGTGATGGTAGTGTGATGCTCTGGGACTGATTTGCTGCTGAGCAACAGGTATGAAGAATTAGAAGGAATGAGAATGTGGTAGAAAGTGGGTGTGGTCTGCTGAACTGAATGTAGGTGTGACAGTTTATATAAGTATACAGCCCTATGCTGGCTGAGCAGGGTCTTCTGCTGCAAAAAGTAATTTTTAGTTAACACTTTTTGTTTTTATCTCTGAAGATATAATGAAGTTTGAGAAGTCAGCCATGTTACTGACTGCCAATTTACTGATTGACAGCTGGTTACGAGGTTACACCCCATTGCACCCACTCTCCATTCACTTGTGCCTTGCCCAAAATGGCATGTTAAAAGTTATTTGTCCAGTTAGCTTTAAGCTTTTATCATATAAAAATCAGCAAGTACACAAAACTTGCATCAGACATCCAGAGAAGCATAGGTTTCAGTCTGTCTGTTAGCTCTGTGTTGGGTGCTTTCACAAAAATCATCTGAGTTTAATGAATGGTCTTTTCATTCACTAGAATACTGATTAATTCACACCCAGATACAAGAATAATGTAGACACTTGGGTAAACATTCAACGCCTCATTGTAATGAAATCGTGGGAAAGCTGGGCTTCCCTTGTGGTTTTGAAGCGTTCGTCTGTGATCTAAAGGAAGCAGGTTCATCTTTATACAAATATATTACTTTTTAAGCCCAGGAGCAAGTCATTGAGTGTTTTATGTAACTGGTAATGTATGATATAATTTGCACAATAATTCTGGCAGAAGACATATATTCCCTCTTGAGTTTGCCCTGGATTTCAAAGGTAAATCTATTGAATATATACATTTCTACAGAAATTGTACTTTGTGCAGCTACAGTGGAGCTTGGAAGTTTGTGAACCCTTTAGAATTTTCTATATTTCTGTATAAATATGACTTAAAATGTCATCAGATTTTCACAGTCCTAAAAGTAAAGAGAACCCAGTTAAACAAATGGGACAAAAATATTATACTTGGTGATTTATTTATGGAGAAAAATGATCCAATATTACATATCAGTGAGTGGCAAAAGTATATGAACCTTTGCTTTCAGTAACCCGTGCAGCAATAACTGCTAAACATTTCCTGTAACTGTTGATCAGTCCTGCACACCGGCTTGGAGGAACTTTACCCCATTCCTCCTTACAGAACAGCTTCAGCTCTGGGATATTGCTGGGTTTCCTCACATTAACTGCTCACTTCAGGTCCTTCCACAACATTTCAATTGGATTAAGGTCAGAACTTTGACTTGGCCATTCCAAAACATTAATTTTATTCTTTTTTAACATTCTTTGGTAAAACGACTTGTGTGCTTAGGGTTGTTGTCTTGCTGCATGACCCACCTTCTCTTGAGATTCAGTTCATGGACAGATGTCCTGACATTTTCCTTTAGAATTCTCTGATATCATTAAGAATTCATTATTTCATCAATTATGGCAAGTCGTCCTGGCCCAGATGCAGCAAAACAGGCCCAAAACCATGACACTACCACCACCATGTTTCACATATGGGATAAGGTTCTTATGCTGGAATGCAGTGTTTTTTCTTTTTCTCCAAACATAACCTTTTTCTTTTAAACCCAAAAAGTTCTGTTTTGATCTCATCCGTCCCACAAAACATTCTTCCAATAGCCTTCTGGCTTGTCCATGTGATCTTTAGCAAACTGCAGACGAGCAGCAATGTTCTTTTTGGAGAGCAGTGGCTTTCTCCTTGCAACCCTGCCATGCACACCATTGTTGTTCAGTGTTCTTCTGATGGTGGATTCATGAACATTAACATTAGCCAATGTGAGGTCTTCAGTTGCTTAGAAATTACCCTGGGGTCCTTTGTGACCTCGCCAACTATTACACGCCTTGCTCTTGGAGTAGTCTTTGTTGGTCGACCACTCCTGGGGAGGGTAACAATGGTCTTGAATTTCCTCCATTTGTACATAATCTGTCTGGCTGTGGATTGCTGGAGTCCAATTGATTGAATGTCCAAATGATTGAATTAGTGGATTGTCATCCCATTGATGGAAAACACCTGACTCTAATTTCACCTTCAAATTAACTGCTAATCCTAGAGGTTCACATACTTTTGTCACTCGCTAATATGTAATATTGGATCATTTTCCTCAATAAATAAATGAACAAGTATAATATTTTTGTCTCATTTGTTTAACTTGGTTCTCTTTATCTACTTTTAGGACTTGTGTGAAAATCTGATGATGTTTTAGGTCATATTTATGCAGAAATATAGAAAATTCTAAAGGGTTCATAAACCTTCAAGCACCACTGTACACTGGGCATGCATAGCATGATTAAACAATCCACAGGAAGGAGCCTTGACATAACTGACTGTAGTATCTCAAAGGATGAGCCATCGTCTTTTATTTTGCCAGCCTTGCCTTAATTTAAACTTTTTTTTTCTGTCAAGATTTCTACTGCCAAAAAAGAATCAATACTGATTTAAGACCAAGATCAGATCAAGCTATCCATGATATTAAAGTAAAGGTTATAGGGCTGCTCCTAGTCTGTTTTCTTTAAGTGCCTTTACAAGCCTTTACTGTTTTATGACCATTCTTATAAATCACTGTGGGTGGCACCCAATTCTTTCAGCAACAGATTTGGATTTGACTTCAGCTTCATGTTTAATTTATTACCTTCAATATACACAATATAATGGTTAAACCTGAATAAATCACTGCAATAAATAACATTCCCCTAGTACTTCACTCTCCCGCAAAGTCGTTAATGAGAAGATATATTGCAATCATCAGTGGTTTTTGATGCTGTGCTTTAAAAAAGTAATTGTTAGTATTATATTGTAAGTTGAAAGTCAAAGGGGTTAAAAGAAATCTGAAATCATTTTTAAAACATGATGGAATAGAACTGTGTGAACAGCCATATGAGTGGCAACAGCACTGGAAGCTGGGACCTGACAGTGAAAGATTTCACCAGGATCATACAACCTGGAAGCTAGTTCTGAACCCAGCCCTGTGTCAAACTTTCAACCAATCAATCAGTCAGTCAATCAAAATGTCTTTGTGTGGCACTTTTCACAACAGGTGTTTACATATAACATCTAATCCAAGGAGGTTGGATCCCTTTTTGATTTTTGGTCTTCCCAAGGTTTCTTCCTTATAACGTTTAGGTCATCCTATAGGCTTGCTCAATTTGGGAATGACCATAGATATTGGAAGATAACATTCCATTTTAAAGCTGCTTCGAGACAATGCTCCATTGTGAAAAGTGCTATAGAAATAAATCTGACTTTGACTTGGCGAGAGTGGCAAGGAAAAAGTCCCTCAGCTGCGAGGAACCAGATTCAAACGGGAACCCATGCTCCTCTGGTCGACACCTGATGGATAAATATATGAAAAACAATACTGTGCAAAAGTCTTAGCCCACCATTAGAGTTGTTGTTTTAGCAATGATATAATGACTATGTATAGCATGTATAAAATTTCAAAAAAATTCAAACTTGGATTTGTCAGTCCATAATACTCTTTTCCACTGATTTTCATTCCAATCTTTGTGTGTGTTAGCCTTTTCATCCTGTTCCTCTTCCGGGAAAAAAAAGTGGTTTCTTGGCTGCTACCCTTCCACAAAGACCATTCTTGATGCAGCACCAACATGAATAGGAGAGGCAGGACAGACAGTCAATAGTGCTCAGTCACAACCAGACTTAGACAACTATCATGCAGATGACAGGACAGAGCAGCTCGGGGCATGTGGGCAAAAGAGAGAGCACTTAAGAGAAAAACCAAAAAGACCTGTGCAGAGTTAAAACTTTGTACAAGCTATGTCACTAATGAATAAAAAACATGCAAAGGAGGATTAGCCAACAGATTGTGTAATGGTAAGTTTTCAATCTAGATTTGAAATTGAGTGTGTCTGAGTCCTGAACTGCAATAGAAAGATTTGTGCAGAGCTTGGGGAAGTTCTTCCCCCCTCCTGAGGTGTTTCTAATACACTGAACTACCCGCAGGCAGGCATCTTGTGCACAGAGTATGTGATGGGGTGAAGGATTTAATAAGTTCACTAACATATTGTGGGGCCAAACCATTAAGGGCTTTGTACATCAGGAGACAAAGCGATTTCATCTGATTGTTTCTTTGTTATTTATTTGCTTTCATGCCTCATCAGCACCAGTGGCTATTCAGGAGCAAGGTTCCACCGATACTACTCATACACCTTCACACTGGGCCAATTTAGAGCAACCAATTTATCTAACACCAGTATTTGGAATGTGGGAAGAAACCAGAGTACCCAGAGTAAATCCACACAGACTCGGGGACGAGTCCAAGGTCAGGATCAAACCAGGAATCTCTGCGTTAACCACTTGCGCCACCTTGCCACCCCCTTTCAAATGACAAATCTTCATTTATACAATATAAAACCTGATGAAAGAGTCTGGTGTGTACACAAGTTTGTCCACCTCTTGTAGTTGTCAGTACTATTTTCTTGTTAATGGCACATTTTTAGAAATTTTTTGAAAGATGTCATATCTTAGTTTGTGCCCTCCAGAACTTTAACTACTCACTCACTCACTCACTCACTCACTTTCTTATCCGCTTAATCCTGGACAGGGTCGTGGGAGAGCCAGTGCCTAGCCGGCGGCATAGGTCGCCTAGACAGGGTGCCAATCCATCGCAGGACACACACTCATGCACAGACTCACACATTAAGGACACTTTTAGAGACACCAGTTAGCCTAACACACATGTATTTGGACTGTGGGAGGAAACTGGAGCACATGGAGTAAACCCTGAACACGACCAGGGCATGTAGACTCCACATAGAAAGGACCCAGATTGCTCCACTTGGGATCAAACCCAGGATGTTCTCGCTGTGAGGTGACAGTGCTACCACCCAGCCACCGTGCCATCCTGACCTTTGACCAATGGTGCTCAGACTTTTGCATTTGTCTGCACCCAATCTGGCATCAGAAGGGTTTCTCACCAATTAAAAATCATGTTTCTGAGTTCAGGGTGACTTGTTTTTGCGAAAATGTGCCTTAAAGTGACTCTCCATCATGTTCTTTTTGTTGTCTTATAAAACCATGTTTTGCTCAGCCCAAACCAGGTGTCTGATTAAACGATCATGACCTGAAGATTTATCAGGGCTGGATTATAAACACGTTCAGTGTGCTTGTGCTCACAGACAGGATGTGCAACCGCTTTGATTAATAAACATGAACCGGGATTCGGCGAAGCGTCTATTTAGGTAGGTTGGATTTTATTTCTTCAGCTGCCTGTGGTTCAGATAGTAGAACATTCGCTGAATATTCCTGAAGAATAAACATGGAATTGGAATGATCTTATCTTGGATTGAAGAATTTCCTTCCACTGTTTGCTTGTGTGGAACAGAATGAACAACATTCTTCCAACAGATCAAAAAATATTGTGTTACAGAGATGTCAAGTACAGATTTGCGTTTTGTTGTCAACTTTGTGCTTTTGCAGTGATTTTTAGTTTCTAGAACGTAACACACTTAGGTAAATACAGGCATCCGTGTTTAATGACCATCCGATTATAGTCCATTTGCTTTAATGACCGAACTCTTTTAAAAAATTATAATAAATAATAAAAGAAAATAAAAATCTGCCTTTTAAGTCCGGACTTTGCTGTCGTAAACAGCTGGTCACCTCAAGAACCAATCAATGCTGTCGATCCACAAGCAGAGGCGGGAGTTAAGTGTATTATGTATCTTACTGATTATGTGCGTGCTTGCTCACATTTGGTATAGAGACTGTTCTGACTCGGTTGATGTGTTTAGAGACTTCTTTTGTGCAAGTTACTCATTTTTGCTAGTAGGTGTTTCGACTACTTATTTATACCAAGCTGTAAATAGTGTTCGTAAGTGTATGCTGTCCTATTGTGAGTATCTGTATTCCCCACTACCTGTGTATTTTCTCTAACCTATAACTATATAAATTGATTCACATTCACTTGCTCCGTTTCATCTGGCTGATCTTCCACGTTTTGTCGAATACTCTCTATCAATGCATTGTTGGCTTCTATCAGGTCCATCATACCATCCTCTTAAGTGTTATGGCCCAAGAACACAATCCAACCAGAACTTGCTAGGTTCTGATGTGGGTAAATCAACAAAACACACAAGCAGAGGGTTTTTTTAATATGCACCATTTTTAGTCTTTTTTAGTGAAGAGGTGAGTCTTTAGTCGCCTCTTAAAGACAGCAAGAGACTCCAGTCCAGTGGAAGTTCATTCCACCACCTGGGTGCCAGGATGGAGACGAGTCTTGATGCTTGTCTTCCTTTAATCTTACTTGGAGGATCTAGTCGAGCCAAGCTCATGTCTCAGAGGGTACGAGGAACAGAGCGTGGTTTGATTACAGCCTTTAGGTAAGATGGTGCTGTTCCGTTTTTGGCTTTGTAGGCGAGCACCAGGGTTTTGAATCTGATCGGGCAGCTACAGGGAGCCAGTGAAGTGAACGCAGCAGTGGGGTGACATGAGAAAACTAACAGTCTCTGTAGGAAACTTACTATAAATGTAGCCAGTTTGTGGCAATTTTCTAACATTTGAAGCATATTAAAGTAAAGAAAAAAGTGATAAGGTCTCAATACAGAGACCGAACTCGAGTACTACAACTCTAATGTACCTTAATGTACAATAAAGCTGCCAGGCTTCAGACCTGCTCTTTGGAACATGATGGCAATTTGTAGAGCTGGAGAGAGTAATAACTGAACAGAAGGTGTGACCTACAGTAGCTCTCAGTTTAGTTAAGCTAAGCATACAGTCAGCAATGGATAAACGCCTAGCTCTTTATACATCCTCGACTGGTCATATGATTGCTAAGCAGGCCTGAGACTAATCTAATAGCCTACAGGAGCGGTGCCTCTCTGTGCAATCGAAAGGAGTTTGCTTGCCAGGAGACAGCAATTGCCCTTCGCTGACCTTTGCCAACACTGATCCCTGCATTTATCGCAACTCACTCTTTTCTGTTACCTTTACCGCTTTGGCTGTAAGGCACACGCTATCTCGCTTCACTCCCAATTTCTGATCAATACAGAGATATATGAATCTGGTCAGTAAGGCAAAACCCTTACAGGCATGAAGATGGTCTCGGGAGAAGAATATCTTCAATGAAACTGACATTGCTTCTCCTAACTTTCTCAAGATAGAGCACCTCACTACTTTGGAGGCATCAGACAGGAAATCCATACGGAGGCATAAAATATGTGCACGCAGAGAATTTCTATTGACTGATAATAATTTCTTGGAAGGGAAAATACAGCATAATCGGGGGCTGGACGAACCTTTCAGGAGTGAAAATGTCATTTTCTGAGACAGTCCTGTCATGAGCAATTACTCTGAAGCCCATATCTACCATCAGTGGACTTTGTGAAATGTATGAAATGATTAATGTGATGACAGTTTGGACATTAGCTCTCAATCTTAATGAGTTTACTTTGAGACTTTTCACATGGGGGCTTGACAACCTCACTTGAAACGTGTCCTTGTACTTTGATTAATACTTTTTAAAAGCAATAGTACAGATAGAAATGACATCTGCACAATTCTTCCCTTGGTGCAAATTTAGTCGCTCAGCCAAGACATGTTTTGTCCTAGAGTTATGTGGCCAACAAGTAAGCTTCATACAGTGGGGGAAAAATGTATTTAGTCAGCCACTGATTGTGCAAGTTCTCTTACTTGGAAAGATGAGAGGAAATTGGAAATCCAGGAACTCACACCATGAGATTTTTAATTAATTTAATTGTAAATTATGGTTGGAAATAAGTATTTGGTCAATAACAAAAGTCCAACTCAATACTTTGTAACATAACCTTAGTTGCAATGACAGAGGTCAACGTTTGTTGTAAGTCCTTCACCAGGTTTTACACAAAACTGTAGCTGGGTAATTTGGCCCATTCCTCCATGCAGATCTTCTCTAGAGCAGTGATATTTGGGGCAGCACGGGACTTTCAAAACTCGCTCCACAAAATTTTCGAATGGCTTGAGTCTCTGGAGACTGGCTAGGCCACTCCACGGAGCCACTCTTTCATTGCCCGAGCGGGTGGTGTTTGGGGATCATTGTCATGATGGAAGACCCATCCACGTTCCCATCTTCAATGCTCTCACTGATGGAAGGAGGTTTTGGCTTGGAAATCCTCACGATACATTGCCCTGTTCATTCTTCCCTTAGCAACGGATCAGTCGTCCTGTCCCCTTTTGCAGAAGAACAGCCCCAAAGCATGAGGTTTCCACCCCCATGCTTCACAGTAGGTATTGGGTGTTTCTTGGGATGCAAAACTCAGCATTTTCTTCTTCCTCCAAACACGGCGAGTTGAGTTTTTACCAAAGAGTTCTGGTATTTATACCACATCATATGCTCCCAATCCTCTTTTGGATCATTCTGTATGCTATCTGGAAAACTTCAGACCGGGCCTGGGGACATGTAACTGGCTTAAGCAGGGGGACATGCCTGGCACTGCAGGATCTGAGTTCCTCTCAGTGGTCTTGTATGTCTTCCATTTTCTTACAAATTGCTCTCACAGTTGGAATTATTCACACCAACCTGCTTGCCTATTGTAGATTCACTCTTCCCAGCCTGGTTGCAGGGTCTACAATTTTCTTCCTAGCCTCCTTTGACAGCTCTTTTAGTCTTGGCCATGGTTGAGTTTGGAGTCTGACTGTTTGAGGCTGTGGAAGGTGTCTTTTATACAGATAACGAGGTCAAACAGGTGCTGTTAATACAGGTAACGAGTGGAGGACAGAAGAGCTTCTTAAAGAAGAAGTTACAGGTTTGTGAGACCCAGAAATCTTGCTTGTTTGTGGGTGACCAAATACTTATTTTCCACCATGATTTACAATTACATTTTTTTTAAATCCTACAATGTGATATTCTGGATTTTTTTTCTCAATTTGTCTCTCATAGTTGAAGTGCACCTATGATGAAAATTACAGACCTCTCTCATCTGTCCAAGTAGGAGAACTTGCACAAAAAGTGGCTGACTAAATACTTTTTTGCCCCGCTGTATCATGCTAATTGCATTCTGCTTGTCTCAAGAGACACTTTATCAGCATGAATGAACGGAATACATGTATGCATCACACATGTCTGTTAAGTTTATTAACCTACTTAACTCATATATAACCTTGCCAGAGACATTAGCTGTTTTACGGAAACTGTACTGACAGATGTAACAGCGCAGCCTCTGGTGCCGAAAGTTTTATTAAAGACATGCAGAATCAGCGTGAGCAGACTGAATGCTAAGCGACCTTTGGCTACTGCTGCATTCATTATAAGCACAGAAATGATGATGAGTTCACTCGGGTGAATTATGTGTGCTATATCTGCGCTTCGCAGTGCAGATTAGTTTTGATAAGGGAATTACTTTCTATTTGTGGCGGTAAGCTGACACAGGGGTAAGAAACAACTGGAGTAAGAAGAACTGTGAATACATTTGTTTTAAATCAGCCTCTCATAGTTTTTGCACACTTCTCAGTTCCTTGTTAACTTCTGAAATATTCTGCTCATGTCAAAAATGTAATAGGAAAATACATTGCGCTGTCACATAAAGATAGTTTTGCCATTTCATAATGTGCTTGTGTGTGAGTAAGAGAGAGAGAGAGGTGTGGGGTAAGGACTTTAATGATAATATGTGCTTTTTAGCTGCATTATCCTGCATAACGCTCCTCTGACCCTTTTTGGCTCCCACAGCAGGCTGTCCAATTACAGCCTCTGCCCTGCCTATTCATATCCTCACTTCATTTCACTTTCTTGTCTGGCATTTCACTGCACCCTCAGTTCCTCTGGCCTTCTTTTCCTGGGTTGTTTCTTCTTTTCTGTTCACTCTACTCTGGCTCCACCTGTGTAGATTCTGCATGTCCTCCCTGTGTCCACGTGGGTTTACTCCGGGTACTCCGGTTTCCTCCCACCTCCCAAAACGTGTGTGTTAGGTTAATTGCTGATTTTAAGGGTGTGAGTGTGTGTATGAATGTGTCAGTCATAAATCATGGACTACCTGCACTTTAAATGCACATACTCCTCCTGTTCCCAGTGGCATCTGTTTCAGAACGGTCGACTGTTGGGTTTCTGTGAACAGACATCATTGAAAGTACTGCGAGTCTCTCATTACTTCCTCTTACCCTCATTTTAATCATCCCTGAGGCTGAAAATGACCTCTCACATGAATCTGTCATTGCAGGAAGAGAGACAGATCTGCAGATCTTCTAATGTTAGAAGATCTGCAGAGAGAAGGAAGTTTCTGTTTGTTTGAATTTCAAGTGCTCTAACAGGTATAATGTGTCTCACCGCTGAGTCTTGGCTTTAAATCTCCGAATTTCTTGTTCAGCTGTGTCTGGATGTGGCAGATCATGATCACACATTTAATTAGGTCTTCTCCTTTCTCTTCTGCGAGTTTCCGTAGTGATTTTGGCACAAGGAGAGCTGCTAGGATTACAAGTCTTATTTCTCACTATAGTGATGTGGTCAATGAAGGGATAAACCAAGTTTAACCTGTAATGCTTTTGAGCTCACTGTGTCCCTTCAGCTAATATTATCCCAGTATTTCTTTAGACCGGTTACCATCCAAAAATTTCGCACATTTACGAAATTTTGAACACACCCAGCTCTTCGTCAATCATTTTCCTATCCACTTAATCAGGTACATTATAATTTTAATAGTCATGCTCACATTCAGTCGGTTCAGCTCTTAAATAATATCCAAATGTATCAATAGCGATTTTGTTTTGTTTTTGGTCTGATTAGGTGGAACGGAATCAAGTGACTTACAGCTTGATATGCCATCTTTTATTCGGAAAACAATAAAAACGCATTTCAGCTTTACCGATATTTTAACTTTTTCCACCTCGTCCTAGCGTAAAACTCTTCTTGCGATATTTGGGTGGTTTTTTGTTCTTTTTTGGACTTTTTCCATTCAGGTTTTTCTTTGCACATTTTCTAAATTCGCAGATACTTGGTGGATGGAAAATCTCCTATTGTAACTACAGGTAGTGTCCAGTTTATGGTGGGGATATGTTCTGACAAATCCATCGTAAGTTGAAGTTTGTGGTGGTGTGTTATTGTGTGTGGATTGGGCACTGCAGAGCTGCTGGAGTTTTAAACACCTCAGTGTGAGTGCTGAACTGAAAATAGTCCACCAGCCAAAAATATCTAGCCACCAAAATTCTGTAGGCAGCATCCAGTGAGAACTGATAAAGGATTAGAGGATGACTAACAGAAACTGTACAAGAACAGACGAGTTACTGTCTCTGACTTTACATCTACAAGGTGGAGCAACAAGGTGAATGAGTCTAATGAGGACAGTGAGTAAATAGTGTTTTAAAATTCCAGCAGCACTGCTGTGTCTGATCAAATTGTACCAGCCTAACACACACAAACTCCCCACTACCACATCAGTGTCACTGCAGTGCTGAGAATGATCCACCACCTAAATAGTATCTGATCTGTGCTGGTCCTGTGTGGGTCCTGACTATTAGAAAACAGAGTAAAGGGGACGAACAAAGTACAACTACAAAGTGCAGTGACCATTAAAACTAAAAATAAAGAATAAACAGAATATAAAATGGAAATATAGAATTGAATGACTAAGACTTTCACACAGTATTGTACATTACAACCACAATTAATCAAATGGTTCCACAGAAAAAGGAGGACTGATAGAAAAATGGGGCAAGCCAATGCATTGTTTCTTGTTAATTGCTTTTTTAAGGGATTTTATATTTTCTGTTTGCATCTTCTGAACCACACTGCGACTGCATTCCAGATGTTACTTTTTATGTCAAAATATATTTCAACACTGGATACATTTCTTTGATATATTCCTGTTTATTTAGTTTTGGAAATTTTGCAGCTCTAAGATTTATATTCATGGTGAAATATGGCATTTAATGCTTTACAGCTGTATGAGGTCTGCACTTAAGATAGTGCTTTTCTTCACGATAACTGGTGCACATTCTACCCCCTCGAGTGGCCTTTTCTTAATTAAACGTGCCTTTAATTCTCTTTAAATGTTGTGACAAATCCTGGCAAATCTCTCTAAAGACATTACATTATGATGTATAAAATAATGCCTTCAAATACGCATTGTTCCCAAATGCATTTGTGACCAAAGTCATGACTAGACATAAATATTCCTCTGCAGTCTCAGCAAAATATCCATTTACAACAGACGACAGAAATTAGCATCATACGCAGAGCTGGTGTCATAAATCTCACGATTATATATTACTCTTATAAATCTCAAGAACACTACCAGCAGCATTCCTACATAAAAAGTACACAATGAGGTGATTTCTTCTGGGAGTCTTTCAGACATAGCTTATACGCCTTTTAGCTTTAACACTCCCATGTGGAACTGACAGAATATATATTTAAATGGATGAATGTTACTAAGAGTGTTGGCTCATTATTAATTTGCTTTACACTGAATATTCATTTGTCTTCGGTTTGCTAGGACGACAACCGGCATTGTAGATTGTGTAATATAAAAGTTAAACATGCACTAATTTACTGGGGGAGTCTGTATTTAGCAACTACAAATAGCTGAGGTTGTGTATTGTGTTGTTATAGTGTGGCTTGGTCTCAGCGGAGTTAAGCTATGTGCTAAGCCAACAGGCTCCCATTTCAATAGATGTACCAAAGACAATAGACCCATAACTCATAATTCTGGTTCTAATATGTGTAGTGCATTTATCGAAGAAGCCGCAGAGAGGTCAGCTTACCCCTGTATGCTACTACTAGTGGCTAATCACAACACATTGCTTTATTAGAAGTTGTCCCACATCTCTCTTCCGTCTGTAGTTGACAGGGGAACTGGCCGTTGCCATATTGGGGAGAAACTGGGGTTTAAAAACACCTTCCTTGTATGATTATGGACATCTTTGTAAATTTGAAAGAATGCAACACACACTTCCAAATGTAGAGATCTGTGCAAAAGACAACCATTAGATTTGTTGTTTTAGCAATGGTATAATGATTTTCGACAACTGGACCAAAAGGTTGGATTTGTCACTCAATAATACCCTTTTCCACTGATCCTCATTCCGGTCTTTGTGAGGTTTAGCATATTTTGCCTTTTCACCCTGTTCCCCTTATGAAAAAGTGGCTTCTTGGCTGCTACCCTTCCAAAAAGACCATTCCTGATCAAGCTTCTTTAGACTGTAGAATGGTCAACTTTGCACCTACTCAAGTGTAAGTGCAGGTATAGAAGCCTATTTTTTCTGATTATTTTCAGTTTTTTACTACTGCATACAAATTTATTGTATTTTCTGCTAAGATACTGATAAATTATTATACCATTGCTAAAACAATGGTATATCTTATTGAATGATGGCCTAAGACTTTTGCACACTACTGTACATAAAAACATAAGACATAAAATATTATGTTTACAGACCACCTAAAAGCCATACATGGACCCATTGAGGGATAAGGTTAAGAAACCCTGTCTTAAGGGATCTTTTGGAAGAATGGTGTTCTATCCCTTCAGAACAGTTCCACTCGTAGACTCAAAGCCAGGTTGCACTGAGATGCCTAGGTGTGTTGTGTTTGTTCCACGCATGTTTATTTTTTCATTAATTTGTCATGTCTGTACCTGGATCTCATATAATGGTACATCAGCATATGTTGTAATTCCTAATGAATATCTTATTTAAAAGTAAATGGTCCTGGGATTGAGAGTCATAGTTAATTAGTGCTTCTATACAGGCAACAGGTACTAACATCTGCTGTCTACCTAAAGTTATTATATAGCTAAAAAACTTTGAATCACTCAAGTATATTAACTCATCATACACTAAGGCTACGTTCACACAGCAGACAAAGTGGCCCAAATCAGATTTTCTCATTTAGGTCACATTATTTTCTTATTTGACCTATATCCGATATTCTTCTGAACAAAACTGACACGCATGCGCAAAAGACCACTGCTTTACGTGACCCTTTCTTCTAAATGGAGACAACAGTAACAGGTACTTCTTTTATGGTCATGTTAAAAAGGACACGTAATGGCAATTTCTTTGTTTTGCCTTTTGGTTTGTTTAAACTTTGCTTTTAATCTTATTTTCCTTTGACCCTGCAGTCACGTCCTCCTGTGGCTGCGTTCAGCCATTTCTTTAGAAATTTCCTCAAACACAGAGCGGTTGCGATATGTGCCTTCTAATTTTGTTTGCACAGACACATCACCCCAAATCTTTATAAGGTCTGTTACTTCTCTATTCCGCCACTGAAAACCTCCCTCACTGTTTTCATCCATTTTCCCTTCTCCCTTGCACGCATTCATGACGAAAGACGAGCTGGAATGAAGTAAAACTCTGATCGGAAATTCTGATCTGCCTGTTCAGACAGAGTCGCGTTGCCACGTATCAGATATGTATCAGATTTCAGTACCACATATGGAAAAAATCACACATCTGTGTCACATATGACACAGTAGGCCATTTTTTGTCTGCTGTGTGAACATGGCCGCACTGATTAAACCATGTTATATGAGCACTGACAAATACAAGTATGCTGTGGTCCAGCATAAAGGATTTGAAATGAAAAATGACCATGAGGTTAACGGGGTATTCCTAAATTCATAAATTCATAAATGTATTGTTATGTAGCTATAACTAAGTATTACATTCCTCAGCCTCAGGGTTTGGGCAGAATTTTTAAATTTACAATGCTGTATTGTCACATTTCCATCCATCAGCATTCAGTCATTACACTATGTAGGACGTATTATGTAAATGTGCCATAAATCATTGGGCACCCTCAGCAACCAATCGTTATTATGTAGCCTTTGTAGAAATTCCGCCTTGACATGGAACAATCTGCAAAGTTTCCAACCTCATTTATAGGATTTCTCAGAGTTGGTACCCATGACTGTATTTCAACGTGGCAGTAACTACTAGTGCAAAAAGACTTTTGTTCAAACCGTGCATTTTCCGATGTTCCCCAAATCAGAAAAACGTTTGGACAGTATGGAAAATGCATATAATTTAATAGTTAAATCTTTAAATAATTACTTTGACTTTTATTTCATTGCAGGCAGTATGAACCTGAGATATTTCATGTTTTGTCTGGTCAACTTCATTTCTTTTGTTAACAAACATCCATTCCTGCATTTCAGGCCTGTAACACATTGCAAAAAAAGTTAAAGATTAAAAAGGCAAAGCATTTACCAGTTTGTAAGGTTGCCACTCCTTTTCACCACACTTAAAAGACGTTGTGGCACCGAGGATACCAAGCAATTAAGTGTTTCAAGTGTTATTTTGTTCCATCCTTGCTGCAAACACATCTTAAGATGTGTAACAGTACGGGTGGTTTTCCATTGTTTTGTAGAGAAATGCATGGACGTTCCTGACAAACATTCCATCTTGAAGGCTGCATATGATGCTCTAAAATCTCAATGTACTTTTCTGCATTAATGCTGCATCACAGAAATGTAAATGACCTTTGCCACGGGCACAGGCACAAACCCATACTGTGTCAGAGCGTGGTTTTTTAACTTGCTGATAACTGTGGTCCTTTTAGTCTTTGGTCCGGAGCACACGCAATTCATTTAGAAAAAAAAAACAAAAAAAACATGGAATACTGATTGGTCTGACCACAATACATGTATCAACTGTGTGATGGTCCATCCCAGATGCCTTCAAGCCCAGAGAAGTCGATGCCGCTTCTGAACATGGTTAACATAAGACTTCTTTTTTGCACAGTAAAGATTTAAGTGGCATTTGTTAATGCAACTCTGTATTGTAGTGCTTGATAAAGGTTCGCCAAAGTAAAGTGGTTGACTGACGGTTTTGGATGCAGTGCCTTCTGAGGGATCAGAGATTACAGATCTTCAGTTTAGGCTTTTGTCCTCGTTCTTTATGCAGTGCAATTCCTCCAGATTCCTTGAATCGTTTAATGATATGATGCAATGTGAAATATTGGAAATATTGCAGGTGTTAAATGCAGGAATGGATGTTTGTTTAAAAATCAAACAAAAAAAACATGAAATATCTTGGGTTCATACTGTCTGCAATGAAATACAAGTCAAAGTAAATGTAAGGAACACCACATTTTTCTAATATGCATTTCCCATTCTGTTATGGGATTGTATTACTGTAACCATGTAAGTATTAGGGATAGTCTGACTGCTCTGTGAAATAAGTAACCAATACCAATACAAAATGTAATCCTATATAAACCAGCCTATTTGATTACTTGGCTCTGTTTCTGTCCTGACTGTGACTCATAGCTCTCTTCCCAGATGCTGCTGTACCAGCCCTGTAATGCAGCCATTGTCAGTTCTGATTGATCTTGTCTTGTTCAGCGTGCTCTACTTGCACTGACGCTGCTTTGATCCTCATGATAAAAGACAAGAGAGGGATCCCACCTGCAAGTGTCACATCTAGAACCAAGTCAGCACTCAGCCCTCTTGAAGCCTGTTTGAAGTAGCCAAGACACACCAGAGATCCCAAGTGTCTGATTAATTTTAGCCAAAAATAAATAGACTATGCTATGAAGAGCTGAATTGTTTAAACAGTTCACAGGATATGGATGTAGATAGTGTCATGTTACAATCTGTTCTCACAGCGTGTGCATATTTGACAAAAGACCCACCTCCTTGAAAGATTTGCAAAACACTACATAGTAGGTTGCCCTATGAGTGCCCAGGACTGATGCCTGTGTAGAGTGCCTGACTTGCACCCTATGCTGCTGGCTACACAACCAGTATGACTTATGAGGTACAATCCAAGCAATTGTGGCTTAAGGCAGAGGTGCAAGTAGTTGTAGATTCTTGCCAGTACTACTACCACATCCTTCAGAACTTCATTTTCTTCACCACCCCTCGGAGTCATATCTAAGCAAAATGTAGAGTCTCTTAATAAATGACTTGAGGAATACAAGACTAATAGAGAGAATCAAGATTTTTTATTTTCATTTTTTCTGCCAAGCTCCTGGCCACAGTCCAGTCCAGTACATATATCATATATATGATACCCCTGAACTGTCCTCCCTCTCCTGGCTCTCAATGGCTTCAAGTTTTAGTTGTATTTTATTTCACTGAATCCAAGTAAGATATTAAATACATGTTAGATGATAACACATGTAAAGATATTTTACTACTGATAGCTTCCGTCAATCTTACCACTGAAGTTAATCAGACCATATTAGAAGCAAAGTACCTTTTCTGCACTTTCCTTTGGATCAACCCAGGAAAAAATGTACTGTGAATTTTCATAGTAAAACTATGAATTGCTTGACAGTTTTAATGTGAACTTTCACAGTTTTACTATGAAGGTAATTCGGCCACTTCATGGTTATACTGTGAAATTTCATAGTACAACTGTAAACTTGGTGGAGTATGAACGGACCATGAATTATTTCACAGTTGTACTATGAATTTTGGTGTTAATTTGGCCACTTCATGGTTCTACTGTCAAATTTCAGAGTACATTTTTCCTGGGAATAAACTCTACCAGCTGTTACATACGATTAAAATTTCTATTTTCCTGTTTAATCTCCTGAATGAAATCGTTCGTTTTCCTGCGGAGCAGGAACTAATGGCACCGTCTCAAATCACTTCCTCCGCACTATGTAGTGCACTGTGTTGGACATGAAAAGGCAGAACCGCCTAATTATTCATTTATATTCGGCCATTTATATTGAGAAATTGTTTAAACAACTCCTTATTTAACATTCAATGGCTGTTAATTACAGTCTTTGTTATTTCCCAAGTAGTGCTCTAAATAGGGAATAGGCGTCATTTGAGAGACGGCCGATCATTTCTAGCGTAAGATTGAACGAGCTGGCTAATTTAGCAAGTTTCGGCAGGCTACTTAGTACATTTTCTGTACTTTGGTCATTTTCTCACTACGAAAGCCAAACAGATTGTGCAGTTTCATGCATTTCCTTGCATCTTGTTGAAGTTTATTCTTTTCTTATCGTGCGCCTTTACGCTTTTTCCGACCGTGGCTTGAATTTAAATGTGGCATCTGCTCTCCCGGAATCTTTTTCCGGACCGTTCTGCGCTACTTTCAGCCCTGACTTAGGGGCATTAAGGCTTCAGGGCCCAACAGCGACAGCATGGTAGTGCTGAAACATCAACCTCAACCACCGGGTCAGTATTTCAGGAGCTGCTTCAGCAGCTAGTAGCCCCTGCAGAATAAAAATCTATATTCATGAATTTAGTGTTAAACGTATTGAAGGTTTTTGAACTTGAGAGGTCAGAAGACATGACATAATGGAGACACAGCGAAGACCAGACTTTTAAGCTCATTCGAATTTGAATGCAGCCCCAAACATAAATACCTTTTTTGTTGGACCACTACTGGCCCACAATACATTTGCAATGATAATTACTGTCTAAGCTTCTGTATCCAAACTCAACCATTTGGCTTGGAATCAACTGCAACGTGAGAACCTCTGGGGTAACGAGCCAAAGCAGCATACAGTACATTGTGTCAGCCTTGACATACTTGCATGCATAATTAATCGGATGCTTAAGCCTTGATTGACAGGATTCTTTCTTTAATCGCCTGCCTTTGCTCTCAGAAGTGCCATAAGCAGCAGGCTCTGGTTCCTTACACAAAGGGCCACGTCTGAATGTCAGTATCTATGGCCATTTTTGGCCTGACAAAGTAGCTGGCAGGTTGTGACAACCTGCCAGAACCCCCACGTAATCAAAACAGCTCCGATACCATTCCAGAAATCCATCCACAAAACCTGCCTCCTCTCTCACTCAGAGTTGTACCAGCACTGTTTATGCCCCCAGTGAAGGAGATATCAGTAGCATTTCTCTTGTGCAGCATTTGAGTGTCTCACAAGACACACACACCGCATGACTCTCCAGTTCTACACCCTCCCCCTACACACTCGGTGCGAGCCGGATGTTTACAACGAATGTCAGTGAGCGAACCTCTAGGGATTTTACTGTGAATATGGGACCGAAGAATGCACGCTATTAGCTCATCACCACCCTCATAACGTCCTGCGGTGCACAAACAGAGGAATTGGCAAAATAGCAACCTGATGATATTCTGAGTGTCCCTGTGGAGTTTCTGCCGGACCTTCTGGTGAATATCAAGTATTAAATGTGAAGCACCTCATGGACCTGGCATCTTTTTGACGCATATTTAACAGGACTGACCACTAGGGGGAGCTCTTACGCAAGTAGCGTTTGTGTGCATCACGGTTGAAAGGGAATGTTCCATGAAGCCAGCAAGACAAATTTTGGTGCTTCATGCAGAGATCATGACTATGCCTTAAACCCTCCGCAGCGCACACCCTACACAGTGAGAGTGATGGGTTTCACTCTGTAGCAGGGGCATTTTTAGAATACTCGCCGTACTGGGGTGCATGCAGAATTTAGAGGGGCATCGGTGTACCCCTCTGCTTGCCAATCAGTCGTAGGGGCACAACTGTGCATACAAATAAGCCTGTTAAACACTAAATAGATTAAGTAATTTACAATAAAGTGTGCGGTGCTATGCCATAACACTTAGGTGTATAAATTGCATTAACTAAACATAAAGCTATTTACAGCATTTAGCAGATGTTCTTACATAGAGCAACTTACAATCTTAGCAATTGTGGGTTAAGGGCTTTGCTCAAGGACCCCACAGTAGCAACTTGGCAGAGGTGGGATTTGAACCCTGGACCTTCTAGTCCATAGTCCAGTACCTTAACCGCGAGACTACCACAGTAACGGGAAATATAGTGCCCGTAGTAAATTTGTGTGGTGTATCCAGGATAAACCCGACTTTTTACCACCCTAACCCCCCTCCTTTAAATTTTAGTGGGGCACAGTAACATTTTATTGGGACACATCTGATGACAGCCCTTCTCTGTAGGGCTGTAAAATGTCCCCATCAGCACACTGAAAAGTTATACCTGGTTAAAATGTGAACAAGATACACTGGAATTTTAATAAATAAACATAATTAACTCTAAGTGACAGTGAACATTGTGTCATTTAGACTACCAACTGCACGGAACATCAGGTGTCTGAAAAGAAGACACAGTCAAAATTCCCTTTAAGAAAACCATTTGTGGAACAGTTTTCTTAAAAAGGGACACTACAGTGCTTACCTCGATGTGGTTTCTGAGGTCAAGTGTGGAGCCGTTTGTGTTTTTGTTGGTTGGAGACAGTTGACATTTTAATGGTCCCGATGATCTTCACTGCATAAAAGGAAAAGATTCACTCAAATATTGCTGATCGGATGGCCTTTCTTTCGCAAAAGGAGCAGAACCACTTGCAGAAGTCCAAACTGGACGTGCCTACTGTTTCATAATTGACGAGGCTTTCATGATGCCATGTGGTAAGTTATGTTGTTGCCTAATATTCGCGCACTTTACTTGTTGCAGTTTGCCATTGTGAAAGTGGCAGGTAGAAGACTTACACGCAATGTGCGCTTTTGTGCTTAGCTCCCCCCCCCTTTCCATGAATGTCCATGAATAGCTGCCCATCGGGTTTATGTAGGTTTGCTTTTCTTGATAACCATGGTGACCAGACTACATGTACAGCAGTTTCTCACCTTCTCACCTGATTGCAATGTGAAGGGTCTGGGGAAATGTATTAGAGTTAAAGTATACAATTTTCATTCAGACTATTGGATATTGGTAAAAGTATTTATACTGTACATGTACAGGTGAAAGTGAAAACGTGAAAGACATCAGAAACAATATAGGTGTGTAAAGTAGAAATTCTTAATGTGAGTAGCAATTACTCAGCTGATCTACAGTGGTGCTTGAAAGTTTGTGAACCCTTTAGAATTTTTTATATTTCTGCATAAATATGACCTAAAATATCATCAGATGTTCACACAAGTTCTAAAAGTAAATAAAGAGAACGTAGTTAAACAAATGAGACAAAAATATTATACTTGGTCATTTATTTACTGAGGAAAATGATCCAATATTACAGCTTAGTGAGTGGCAAAAGTATGTGAACCTCTAGGATTAGAAGTTAATTTGAAGGTGAAATTAGAGTCAGGTGTTTTCAATCACTGGGATGACAATCAGGTGTGAGGGGGCACCCTGTTTTATTTAAAGAACAGGGATCTGTCAAAGTCTGCTCTTCACAACACATGTTTGTTTGTGTTTAGAAGTGTATCATGGCACGAACAAAGAAGATTTCTGAGGATCTCAGAAAAAGAGTTGTTGATGCTCATCAGGCTGGAAAAGGTTACAAAACCATCTCTAAAGAGTTTGGACCACAGACAGATTATGGACAAATGGAGGAAAAAGACCATTGTGACCCTCCCCAAAAGTGGCTGAACAACAAAGATCACTCCAAGAGCAAGGTGTGTAATAGTTGGTGAGGTCACAAAGGACCCCAGGGTAAATTCTAAGAAACTGAAGGCCTCTCTCACATTGGCTAATGTTAATGTTCATGAGTCCTCCATCAGAAGAACGATGGTGTGCATGGCAGGGTTGCAAGGAGAAAGCCACTGCTCTCCAAAAACAACATTGAGGCTCATCTGCAGTTTGCTAAAGATCACATGGACAAGCCAGAAGACTATTGGAAGAATGTTTTTTGGACAGATTAGACCAAAATCAAACTTTTTGGTTTAAAAGCATTATGTTTGGAGAAAAGAAAACACTGCATTCCAGCATTAGAACCTTATCCCATCTGTGAAACATGGTGGTGGTAGTATCATGGTTTGGGCCTGTTTTGCTGCATCTGGGCCAGGACGGCTTGCCATCATTGATGGAACAATGAATTCTGAATTACATCAGAGAATTCTAAAGGGAAAATGTCAGGACATCTGTCCATGAACTGAATCTCAAGAGAAGGTGGGTCATGCAGCAAGACAACGACCCTAAGCGCACAAGTTGTTCTACCAAAGATGGTTTTTAAGAAGAACAAGTTCGTTGGTTTGGTATGACCAAGTCAAAAGTCTGACCGTGATATCCAATCGAAATGTTGTGGAAGGACCTGAAGCGAGCAGCTAATGTGAGGAAACCCACCAACATCCCAGAGCTGAAGCTGTTCTGTACGGAGGAATGGGCTAAAATTCTTCCAAGCCGGTGTGCAGGACTGATCAACAGTTACAGGACACGTTTAGTCGCAGTTATTGCTGCACAGGGGGGTCACACCAGATACTGAAAGCAGAGGTTCATATACTTTTGCCACTCACTAATATGTAACATTGGATCATTTGCCTATGATATTTTTGTCTCATTTGTTTAACTGGGTTGTCTTTATCTACTTTGAGGACTTGTGTGAAATTCTGTTGATGCTTTAGGTCATATTTATGCAGAAATGTAGAAAATTGTATAGGGTTCACAAACCTTCTAGCACCACGGTAAGACAGGCTACTGACCGTAGTGTGGTAGTGAAGGATGGTGATGTAGTGTGTTTGCTATTCCCTGTAGTGCCGTAAAGACAGACAGGATAACTTTAAAATTACTGAATTCTATCACAACCAAGGAAGTGAAGCAGGTACGGGAGAAATATTATTCCTCTTCCTCTCTCCAGTGAGAAACGTGGATGCTGCCTTCTGCACAAGCTGCAGAGGAGTTATGTTATGTCACACAGGTGGCTTTGGTTTGTAAGGGGGGAAACTTGCTTGACTGTCAAATTTTAGTGGAGAGTCAATAACGCCAAGCTTCTTGACTATGTAGGTTTGCTGAGATATTCTATGAACACTAACCAAAAATAGACAGAACTAAGAAGCAGCACTTTCATTAGAAGTTGGTGTTTTGCTTAGATTGACACCATTGCTGGAAAAAAAGCCGAACATGATCACAAACAATATATGGTTACAACAGCTAAACAGCCTACTTAATGAGCTGTTGTTGTGGTAGCAGGCACAATATATCTTCATTTAACATGTATGTGATAAATGTGATAAATATTTTTGGACAATAGAGCCCAAATAAAGCAAAGTAAAACAAAAGTGGACCAGTATGGAGCACTGAGGTACTCCACAGGTGAAAATAGAAGAAAAATTCACTTATACTGCCAGAAGGTTTTGCCTTCTGCACATCCATGAAGTAAATCTCCTGTTCCATCGCATCCCATATGTGCTCTCTTGGATTGAGATCTGGTGACTGAGGAGGCCAGTTGAGTACAGTGAACTGTCATGTTCAAGAAATCAGTTTGAGATGATTTGAGCTTGTGACGTTGTGCACAGAAGGTACACTGTGGTCTTCAAGGGTTGCATATGGTCAGCAACAATACTCAGGTAGGCTGTGGTGTTTAAACGATGCTCAATTGGTATTAAGAGGCCCAGGTATAAAGTATTAAAGTATTATTTGTTTACACTAAATTCTGACCCCACCATCCGAATGTCACAGCAGAAATCAAGACTCATCAAACGAGGCAATTTTTTCCAAACCTTCATTTGTCCAAAATATCCTAGCTGATAGGAGGGGCACCCAGTGTGGTCTTCTGCTGCAGTCACCCATCTGCCTCAAGGTTTGAAGTGTTGTGCATGCAGAGATACTCTTCTGCATACCTCGTTTGTAATGAGTGGTTATTTGAGTTACTGCCCTTTTTTCAGCTCGAACCAGTCTGGCCATTCTCCTCTGATCTCTGGCCTCAACAAGGCATTTTCATCCAGAGAACTGCCCTCACTGGATATTTTCTCGTTTTTGGACCATTCTCTGTAAACCCTAGAGATGGCTGTGCATGGAAATCCTGACAGTTTTTGAAATACTCAAACCAGTCCATCTAGCAAAAACAACCAGGCCATATTCAAAGTCACTTAAATCACCATTCTTCCACATTCTGATGCTCAGTTTTACTTTCAGCAGGTCATTTTGACCATGTCTACATGCCTAATTGCATTGAGTTTATGAAGTGCTGATACCGAGCAGTTGTACCAGATGAAGTGGCTGATGAGTGTATATAGGCTTTTATTATTTCTCTTGTACAACTCAGTATGCAAGGTGTCATGATTCAACCCCAACCTACATGTGGATTCTTGGTTCCTTTTAATAATAATAATAATAATAATAATAATAATAATATTAATGAACCTGTATAGCACTTTTCACAAAACCCAAGGTCACTTTACACAGAAAGTACATAGGAAATAAATACAGTAGACAAAACACATTAGATGGAAACAAAGGGAGGAAGAGAGAGAAAATTCTGAGCAAAGGAGGGTTTTAAGGAGAGCTTTGAAATTAGCCAGAGAAGTAGTAGAGTGCAGATAAGGAGGAAAAGAGATCCAAAGTGAGGGAGCGGCAATACTAAATGGTCTACTACCCATGGTAGAAAGCCTGAACCTCGGGACAACCAGAAGATCAGCATCCGATTATCTTAGTCTTGATGAAGAAGTGAAGACGTCAACAAGATGTCACATGTGAAGATGTCAACACAGACAGCTTTAAAAGACCCACAAACAAATCAACTCAGGCTTCCTCCTGAGATGTTTTGTTCATGTTCACAATTTCTTCCTAGAAATGGTAGCATTAATATTTGGTTTGATGCTGTTTTGTAAATATGTAGACAGACAGTTTGTAGGGCCATTACCAAAGACTATAAGAAATACACTAGTTTTTTATTCTGATAAAACTCTTGCTTTGTTCTGATCTGTTATGATGTAACATGTTTTGATATCCAAATTAATATTCCTCTTCCTGCTTGTCTGCTCTGTAGTTGTTGTTTTTTTTCTCAAAAAGTTTTGTTCTCTTCTCATTTGCTTCATAAAAGTATAACAGAGCCGAACAACAGCAACTTAAAAAGATGAATAAACTATCCATGGCTTAGTGTTGCACAGCTGGGGTCTGCGTTCTAAAGGAGTTGTGGTATTAACAAGTGATCTGAGATCTCATCAGTGCTAAAGAGAATCAGACAGAGAACAAGTCTACTTTAGGTCCGTATACAATGGGAACTCAAAAAGGACTGAGGTCAGTTGCGGTTGGTTGGGTTTGTTTGTTTGGTTTATTTAACATCACTTGTCGTTTGCTCGGCACTCAGCGCTTTTGCTTAAACTTGTATGAGTCGACCTGTGCGACTCATTTGAGCCGAAACTCGGTTCATGATTTATGATTAATGATTCAGAACCCAATGATTCAGGGATTTAGATTCACATTAGCTCTCACTCAGTGCAGATAGCTTCTATGTTTCTTGTGTTTTTCTTAGTGCAAATATTTCTCCTTGAGTCATAAAAAGGTTAATAATGACAGCCAACCAAAAGGAAATCAGGAACTGAATCCTCTTGGCTATGTTACCAGCTATGCTAGCGCCCGGAGTTCACCAACAGAGTAAGTGTTTTGCTTTTTTCTTTTCACTTTCAATCCATTACTCACTAAATCACATGATTTTTTTATCAACACTTTATTATAAAGTAAGCTTTGTGTTAATGATTTTGGCCAACTGTAGGTTAATGTATGTGTTAATGTGTAACAGGCTCCGCTATGATACAGTATTGACTATATTAAACTCATCGGTTCATGATCCATTTAACTTATGATGGATTTGTCGGAGCATATCAAACCGATGTAACCTTGCTCCTGTCATGACTGGTCCCTGATGCTGATACGATGTTGAATAAACAATTAAAACAAGTAAACAATATTCTCTATATATTTACAATATACACAAGTACACTGTATGCCTGTTCGAAATGTCTTATCCAGTGGATTATGACCTCACCATAGTTTTTTTTCATGTTCATGCATGATTTCAATGAGAATGAACTCTGATTCTTGGCTTGCACAGATTCACTCTAATCCAAAGCACAGCATACGGCTGTCAAACAGACAATGAAAGAGGGGGAAAAAATCTCCCTTGAGAAATTATTATGAGACATCTGTCTTCTGTCTGTACGTGAAATTTTAGCGAAAGATGCTAATTAATGTCGAGACAGCAATATGAAGGTTCCAAATGGCTGTATTTCCAACACAATGACTACTATTATATCAGTCTTACTTTATTGCACACATTTCCACGCCATTAACTTTTGTTTATATGGGGAAAAATGATATATTTAGCAAAGGTAGCTTCAAATTTATAGCCCATTTCAACTGAAGAAGTGGATATTAATGCCAGAGGCAGCTGGTGCTTTCTAACACAGGGGTTGTTTAGTACTCAGATCAAGTCTTTAGTGTGCCCTCGCTCCATTTTTGTAGAATTATCTGTCAAACCAGCATGAGGTGATTTAGAAAGCACTACCAGTCAGTAAAGCCTAACGTTAGACAGGTAAGTCTAAGTCTGTTCGTCAGTATCATGCTTGCAACCTAGCAAGATCGGCCTCATCAGTGAAGTCTAGTCAACCTGCACCCAGCTTTGTCTGACATCACACTCCTGATCTATTTATTTAGTCAGCCACTGATTGTGCAAGTTCTCCTACTTAGAAAGATGAGAGAGGTCTGTAACTTTCATCATAGGTACACTTCAACTATGAGAGACAAAATGAGAGAAAAAAATCCAGGAAATCACATTTTAGGATTTTTAAAGAATTTAATTGTGAATCATGGTGGAAAATAAGTATTTGATCACCCACAACCAATCAAGATGTCCCTGGCTCTCACAGACCTGTTAAACTTCTTCTTTAAGAAGCTATTCTGTCCTCCACTCTTTACCTGTAATTCATGGCACCTGTTTGAACCTCTGTTATCTGTATAAAAGACACCTGTCCCACAGCCTCAAAAAGTCAGACTACCAAACTCAACCAGGCCAAGACAAAGAGCTGTCGAAGGACACAGGAAGAAATTGTCGACCTGCCACCAGCCTGGTAGGAGTAAATCTATAATAGCAAGCAGTGGTGTGAATAATATCTGTAGGAAGAATGTAGAATAGTCAGTCTGAAAACAGCTTGTGAACCCTTAGATACTCTGCATTAATTGGTCATATGACCAACAGATTCTGCCTCAACTAATTACACACAAACAGTTATACATTCTGTTTTTAGCAGACAATAATTAATTGTTGCCTCATTGATTATTAGCTCTTTAGGCTTTGAAGCAGTAAGTCCACACCAAACCATGACGATAGTGATGTTAAGTTTGATGCAGAGGATTTGAGTGCTTAAACAAAATCCCTGTGCAACTCCGTATCGACCCTTGAGTAATTATCAGAGAATCACGTTTGATGTCTACGTTTTTTTTGTGATCAATTTCTGTCCAAGCACGTAATCACTTTGTTTTGCAAGTCAGAAGGTTCAATCTTCATATTACTTCATGGGCAGTATGTATAGGAATATACGCCCCACATTAGATTAGATAAATCATGTTTTAGCATGGTAATGTTTGACCATTTCCTGTTTCTCAGTCTCTTTATAAATACAACCAGAAAATATAGGAAATTTGGTATTCAGTATTATAAAACTGAAATGATAATAATTAAAAATGTCTTTAGTGAGACCTTCCCTTACATTTTGAGCAACGCTGCATTCTGGCAGCTTCATTGGGATCAAACTTTTCTACAGTGGTGAAGAAGCTTGGGAGGGGGCCTATGGGGATAGGTTAAGATATCACAGCTCATTGCCCGAATGACGATCAGTGGAAAAGAGTATTACGGAGTGATGAATCCAAGATTGACATTTTTGGGTCCAGTCGTCAACAATGTGTTATGTATGTTCATTATAGCATTGCTATAACAACAGATGAAATGGTTGCCTAAGACAAGTTGAGGTTCTGATGTTGGCGTATGCCTTTATCCCAAATTTCCAAATATACTTTTTACATTCAGCTAAAAGGTTTCACACCTGTGCACAGAACACTGTGGAAGGTTTTCAGCTTTGCAGAATGAAAAATAAGGAACTCAGAAGTAAAAATCCAAAGGGAACTAAACTTTTATAATAATTGCTCATAAAATTTCATTTGATCTTCATCCAGGAAATGAAACCGGAGAAATCTCTTTTTTTTTTTTTTCCATTTTTAGCCCCACATTATCTTGGTCAGGGTTGCAGAGAAGGTCTAGAGTCTTTATGGGAACTCAGCAGACACAGTTAATGTATCCATTCCATTATTCAGAGCTCGGAAAGGGCTGCTGCTGCAACACCAGGGGATGCTCTGTCCATCCTCCACTCACTCAAATTCAGAACACTATATTTGCTATTTAGTTAAAGCATGCCAGTCACAGGAAATTGCATTAAGAGTACACGGGTAATCCCCACAACAGTGCCATCCCCCACAGTTGCGACAATGAATTGTTCACCAACGTGTCCGTATTATTCATTAACCTTGGTGAAATTCAATTCGACTCCATTAGCAAATCAAATGATCAAATATCTCAATCAATATCGTGCTGTTCTTTTCATTACCTCAAACTCCTTCTGATGAAGAGTGCAGCCTGCATGTAAAAGGTCCTTTGAAGGCGCCAGCACAAAGCTAATAGACACTCACTGTAGCTCATGCATCCCTGGGTGTACATAGTGCAATCGTGTACTCACTATTACAGCAGGACGGAAGTTTAGACTGACTCTGACTGCACAAATGGTTTTACTATGTTATTTTTAGCCATCCCTGAACGTGCAAGCTTCGCTGGCATGGAATAGAGGGTGGCGGGTGCTTTTTTTGCGGAGAAGAAAACATTGCCGCATATAATGCACAGCATGCTTTTCGTTTGCAATACAATTGCCTACGATTTCTCTTATGACGATTGGTCGATTGCTCAAATAGATGGAACCTCATAATGAGGCGTCAGTCAGTAACTTGTGGATCAGGAATATGACAGACTTGTCAAACTTCAATAAATGTATGCCAGTAAGCCATGCAAGTTATTTACAATGTTTAGAATTATCTACAAAGATAAAATAACAAGATGTGTCATTATGTAAATTACATTACATTTTTTTTAAACCCACTGATGATAATACGGGTGTGTGCTGTTTAATGTTTAATTATAATAGGAAATAAAAATCTGTCTTGTATACAGTCTGAACTCTTGCCCACATCTGTTTCGTGGCTGTTTTTGGCGAGAGATGAGTTTGGCGACGAGTTTAACAAGGATACAAAAAAACTAGACAAAGTGAAATTCATAGCTGATGCTGACGAAGGACCTGAAGCCAAGTCTGCAATGAATAACAGACAGGGGCTGTACATCACCCAGCGTTATGATTGTTGAAAGTGGCACATCAGCTTGTCAATCGCATGTCGTATGGTTTAGGCCTAAAATACTGACAGTGAGATTAACACATCAATGGAGAAATACCAATTTGCAGCAAAGCACCAGCAGAATGACCAGGATCAAGATCCGTCGGCCAGGTGAGCTGCCAGCTGAAGAGAGAGCATGGAAGGCGACCCTGTCCGCAGAATTAGTGCCTCCTACCAACCAGTGGGCTGAAAACTTGGCGATTTAGAGGGGTAGAATGCCATTGCTGGCTGGACATTTGTCACATTTGAGGAATGGCAAGGGTGAAAAGCATTTACATACTGCAGCGTTTACATTTCATATTTTAGTCAACTAAAGCTACTGTAGATTTAGTCGACTACAATCTTGTTATAATTAATCAACGAAAACTAGACTAAAACTAAAAACAATTCAGATGAATAAATTATGACTAAAACTAAATTAAAATTTGCTGTCAAAATGAACACTGATCTGTACTAAAACACCAAACAGAGCTAACAAGGACCATAATACAGAATCATGACTTACATGGAACACACTAGACAGAAACAAGGAGAAGAAAGGAACCGGCAAACTGGGAAACAGAAGCCAAGAGAACCAAGGTGTGTGGAATGAAATGCCAGACAGGAAGGTGGACAGGAGTGAATGCTTAAATAGGAAGGGCCTAAATAGTACTGTTACAATAGAGGGCTGTCACGATGATGTGTGCTTTTTAGCCGCATCATCCTACACAGCTCTCCTCTGACTTTGCTCAATTACAGCCTGCTGTGGGAGCCACAAAGGGTCAAGGAGAGCTGTGCCGGATGATGAAGCTACAACACGCACAACATTGTGACAGCGCTATGAAATGCGCTAAAACACCCTTTAGTAGTGACGTTATTTGTCCGTTTGATGTGGTTACATGCAGTGTGGATCTGAATCTGACTGAATAGGCTCCCAAGCTGTTTAGTCATTCCTGTTACAAAAAAAATGGCACTGTGCAGATCATTGGACATGCTGAAGCTGTCTGTCCATCTCCAAACTGTGATACTCCCTCTAGCATGCTTCACAGTTGGGATAATATTACTATGTAGTGCCTCTTGAATTCTGTGTTAATTAATCCTATGACTGTTGTCCAGGCAACGTTAGCTTACAAATAGCAAGGGGTTCCACTCAAGCTCTATGGGCTACTAACCATGTTGTGCTGATGACTTAAAAATGATTCCAAATGTATTACAAAAGATGATGAGTAAATTAGCCATGCTGTTAAACAATACGATGCAGCGTTTTAGATGAAATCGTAGAAGCTGTGCCTCCCATGTCTTAAAGTAATCACCAGTGATATGCGCTCATTACTGTAGATTGTTCTGCAGAAAGTCCCCTTTTGCTTGATGTACCATTCAGGTTAATGTGTTTTAGATGATAGGGTCAAGCTGAATTGTACTCACACTGTCCTCATTACAAAATAAAGCTTCCAAATTACCTCTAGTCCAACTGGTGACAGTGCTATTTTTAAGAAATCTCGTAGCGTTTGTGTAGCGTCACCCCATCACCCAACTGTTTTTGGTGATTATCTGTGTCACTTCCATTTAAACTGTAATTTCCTCGCCTTAACTTTCTCCTCAGCCAGACTGAAACTGGGCAGAGTTCACAGAAAATGTAGCACCAAATCTTCACACCTAGCTCACGTGATAACGCGGTGCTGGTAATAGATGTGAATATTAAATGAAAGGCCGTTGCAGCTATCTGGAGAATGACAGATCTTGGTAAATGGAAAAGAAGCAAGGTTGTCTGTAGGCCACTGCGCTCAGACTGATAAATACATGTTGCTTTATCAGTACACATCCATGCACACAAGACCTTGGCTGGGCCACTTTGTCAGAATTTAAACTAAGTCTAATCCAACAAAATAAATGGATAGGTTTGCCATTTTTTTTCCCACTCCACACTCAAAAATAAGATCCGGCACCAACCAGTAAACACAGGCACTCGCCCAGAGCACAACTCCCACACTCCCTTCACCACTTCCCGCAGCGTATCCTGGTTCCATCAATTTCCCAGGTAAATGGTGCACTTACACAGAAAATCCTCGTGATGTAAAAGAAATGGGACCCATTGCACAGGGAGACCTAATTCCATTGCTCCAAATAGTCCATTTCCAAACACTGTAGGCACTGGTGGACAGAGGTTAGCATGGTTAACACCCAGTCGTCTGACCATAAAGATTTGGCTCTTGTCAAGTCCTTCAGGTCTATACAGCTGCTCATTTCTCATGCATCCAGCATGTCTACTATGAGAACCAACTGTAACAGCTTAACGTCTTATATTTCTTATATACCTTGACGTGTGCAATTGTAACATAAATAATGCTGATCATTATTGTTTGTTTTTTGAGTGGCATAATGTTATGCCACCATAAGAAGCACCAGTGCAAAACTAATGAAACAACATTAAACATGTATTGGCTGATTGGTTACATTTGATGTGTCTCCACCTGCCTCATAGCTCCAGCGGTTTGAATTTATCTGTACCAACTTAGCTGTTGACTGGGTGGAGTTTGTGATGTTCTCTCCATAGGTTTCACACACACACACACACACACACACACACACACACACACACACACACATAACATATCATATATACATATATATGTTTTTGTATATATATATATATATAATATACATTATATATATATATATATATATAATTAATGTGTATGTGTATGTATGTATGTATATATGAATGAAATGTATATGTGTGTGTGTGTGTGTATATATATATGACATGCTCTATATCTGTCTCTTCTCCTCTCTATATCGCTATCTATATATACTCTATATCTCCTCTATCATATATATATGTCTCTATCTATTGGTCTCTCCTCTCTGTGTCTCTCATCTTCTCCTCTCCTCTCTCTTCTCTCATCTCTCGTGTCTCTCTCTCTCCTCTGTGTCTCTCTCCTATATAATATATATATATATATATATTATAATATATATAGATGATATTATATCTAGGAGTACACATGCATTCATACATACACACACACCACACCACACAGTATATATGTAGATAGATATACACAATGTGGCTTTTGAAAGTTTGTGGACCATTTAGAGTTTTCTCTATATTTCTGCACAGATCAATTTTCCCCTAAGTTCCTAAAAGTGGATAAGGAGAACCCAGTTTAAACAAATGGGCGACAAAATATTATACTTTGTCCATTTATTAAGTGAGGAAAAATAATCCAAGATTACCTATTAGGGGAGTGGAAAAAGGTAGGGTGAACCTCTAGGAGCAGAGCAGTTAATAATTGAAGGTGCAATTAGAGTCAGGGTCTTTTCAATCAATGGGATGACAATCAGGGGTGAGTGGGCCCCTGTTTATTTAAAGAACGGGGGATCTATCAAAAGTCTGCTTCTTCACAACAGGTGTTGTGGAAGGGCATCATGGCACAAACAAGGAGATTTCTGAGGGGCTCATAAAAAGAGTTGTTTGAGGCTACCATCAGGGTGGAAAAGGTTAAAAAACCATCCCTCTAAAGAATTTGTGTACTCCACCAACTCCACAGTCCAGAACAGATTTCTACAAATGGAGGCAATTCAAGACCATTGAGTTGTCGACCAACCAAACATCACTCCAAGAGCAAGGTGTTGTAATAGTTGGCAAATCACATAATACCCCAGGGTAACTTCTAAGCAACTGAAGGACTCTCTCACATTGGCTAATGTTAATGTTCATGAGTCCACCTCCGAAGAACACTGAAACAACAATGGAGTGCATGGCAGGTTTGCAAGGAGAAAGTCACTGCTCTTCAAAAAGAACATTGCTGCTCGTCTGCAGTTTGCCTAAGAATTCATGTGGACAAGCCCAGAAGGCTTTTGGAAGAATGTTTTGTGGATGGATGAGACCATAGTAGAACTTTTTTTGGTTTTAAAAGAAAAGAGTTATGTTTGGAGAAGGAAAAATACTGCATCCAGCATAATAACCTTATCCCTCTAGTGAAACATGGTGGTGGTAGTACAATGGTTTGGGGACGGTTTTTTGCTGCATCTGGGCCAGGACGGCGCTTTGCCAATCATTGATGGAACAATGAAATTCTGAATTATATCATAGAATTCTAAAGGAAAATGTCAGGACATCTGACCATGAACTGATCTCAAGAGAAAGGTGGGTCATGCAGCAAGACAGCGACCCTAAGCACACAAGCCGTTCTACCAAAGAATGGTCAAAGAAGAATAAAGCTAATGTTTTGGAATGGCCAAGTCAAAGTCCTGACTTTAATCCAATCGAAATGTTGTGGAAGGACCTGAAGTGAGCAGTTAATATGAGGAAACCCACCAACATCCCAGAGCTGAAGCTGTTCTGTACGGAGGAATGGGGTAAAATTTCTCCAAGTCGGTGTGCAGGACTGATCAACAGTTACAGGAAATGTTTAATTGCAGTTATTGCTGCACAGGGGGGGGTCACACCAGATACTGAAAGCAGAGGGTCACATATATTTGCCACTCACTAATATGTATTGTTGGATCATTTTCCTCAATAAATAAATGGCCAAGTATAATAATTTGTTTAACTGGGTTCTCTTTATCTACTTTTAGGACTTATGTGAAAATCTGATGATGTTTTAAGTCATATTTATGCAGAAATATAAAAACACATATTTTCAAGCACGACTGTATATGTGTATATATATATATATATATATATATACATACAGTAAAGGATGCATGTATTGGGGAAAACTGTACTATTGAAACTAGGCTCTAGCTACCCTGTTGTGATATGGTTGAGATATGGTGCCCACAGTTGTTGTAGCTGGGCCTGTAGATTCTGCACACTCATAGGTTACCAAAGCTGGCATACCAGCTGGTCCCATAAATGCTTGATTGCTGATCAATCTGGTGACCGGGCAGGCCAAGAAAGTGTTGCAATCTGGCAGAGACATTCTTAAGTCATTGTGGCCAAGCATTATCCTGCTAAAAAATGCCAGTTCAAAGCCCTGCCATGAGAGGCAGCATGTGTCCTCAGAATTTGCTGCACATATCGCTGAGTTGTTAGTGTCCCTTGTATCACTACTAGCAGGGACCAGCTGTTGTATGCAATGGATCCCCAGATCATCACAACAACAGTTGGGGCAGTGTGTTGCTCCATATCAAAAGCAGGATTGCAGCACTCACCACATGACCACCATTCTCGAACCCGAGCATTGTCGGATCCTAAGCATAACCTAGATTTGTCGCTAAAGACGATACAGTTCCAGTCTGTAGGGGTTCAGGTTTCTCATTTACGGCACCACTGCAAACGCAGGTGACAGTGGCTGGCTGTCAATGGCAGGACACCTAGTGGGCTCTGTGACAGCAAATTTCCTTCTGCTAATAACCTGGAAATGGTCTGGTCAGAGACAGTGGTGTGTAGTGAAGGTGTCACCTGTGTGTGGATGGTGGAAAATGAAACTGCAAGCTGCTGGTGCTTTTCTGGCAAATCAAACAATCCTTTCTACTGGTGGTCTGTCTGGGCTTTTCGGAGCCTGTTCTCCATGTTTGTGTTTTGGTGCCCTCACGGAACCACTTCCCCAACACCTCCTAACAGCTACGTCAGAATGGCCCAAATGACCATCCTGCTTCTTTCAGTCCAATGATGAAAGAAGCCCCCCAAGTCTGTCAACTGGGCAAAATGTCCTTGAGTATGTCGTAGAGGCATGTCTAGCTAGCATGTCTACTACCAAAAAGAGCCTTTTTATAGAACAGCAGGGGAAGCAATTTTACATCTTTTTGTGGCAAGACCCAGTGTCTAGTCAGACTACACCTATAATCATTTACATGGTGGACTAACTTCTCTACATTGACCATAGGTGTGAATAAGTATATATGAGATGGAGTTGTGTGAGTGCCCAAGATCAAGCAGTTGCTGGAGATCAATGGAGTAACTATTAGCTCTAGATGCTGAGGGGTCTCCTGAGAAATCACTACAATTGATGGTCAAACCTAACATTAGTGCTAACTAACACTGTGCTTGTGCTGGGACTAAAATGATGGTCGAGATGTTTTCTATAAGGAATGCTGCATGTGAAGATCCCAGCTGGGGGATATTAGTTCCCTGCGAGGATCAGTTCACTTCAGTGGGAATAGATGAAATGTTTAGATTGCCTGTCTATAAGCGGTGTACCTGTCACTGATCACTGATTAGCCTCTGCTGTTTACTTTTAAATCAAGTTCTCAAGGCTATATCTATGCTTATATGAGAAATTCCCCATAATCGGTTCAATCAGCCTGTCTCAGTTAAATCACAACTTCAAGCTGTGTGTGGCACTAACTATAGGTTCTGTGTTGACTGGGCTCACAGCCAGCAACGTTGTTATCGATTCTATGAAGTTAAGCAGAAATGATCATGCCCTCATGATACCAGAGCTCAGAATTAAAGACTAAATAAGGATTAACAGATCTGTCTCAAGTAGCCATACTCATAAATAACCTTTGTTTTCTTGGTCAGGGTCATGAGCAGGTCCGGTGCCTATACTCAACTCAACCTTAAGAGCAGGACACCATCAGCAGACTTAACCTTACTCATCCTGAGACCGGAAACCTACCTTGGACACCGGAAACTTATGCCTGGTGATACCTCATAAAATCAGGTATTTAAGCAAGTGAAGCTCATGTCCTCTGGTTCCTGGTTCATGGTTCATGTCTGTTTCTGAGATACCGAGTCCCCTTGAGTCGATGCTGAGTATGGTTCCATATTTGATGGCAGTTCTGTCTGATCTAGGTCTGTTCCCCTTCACCAGGGGCTTTTCTGACTCCCTGCAAGTCTAAGGGAATTAGTCTGTGGTAGAGCAAGCAGACCAGGGGTGCCCCTGTTTCACAGCTTTCCTTCAGTACTCCTCCTTCAGACACAGTCAATCATGTCGACATGTCACATCTGACCCAGCCAAAAGGCACCTCTGGGACTCAAACCCAGGTCATGACGGTGGTGGGCTTATGTATTAGACCTCTGAGCCACCCCAGCACCATAAATGCTTTAAAGTTGAAATCACATGAAAAAGATCTGTAATTCTGAAAAAATCCTATACATTTTCTATTGTTTATTGAAAACAATAGTAACATAATGTACATAACCATGACTGAGTTTTAAAGTTTTTCATAAAGCAGGCTTTGACATTTTACTGTTTCTGCTTCAAATGGTAAAATTCATAAATAACTATAAATGACAGGTACTTATAATTAAAAACGATAAGTACAATAAAAAAAATGTAACGTAATATAAAAAAGATTCAGAATTCTGAAGACGTGTTTTGTAATTAAATCTGTTTTTGTTGGATGATTTAATTTAGTATTAAAATGTTCTGTGAAATGATCAAATCTATAATTTTTAAAATACTGTAAACTAAAAATAAAATTAAAAATAAAATACAATGTTGTAATAGATA